>SCDS01000297.1:1032-17491 GCA_004149465.1 Drosophila nigromelanica | reverse complement strand
TAATGTAAATTTCAGAAAGCTTTCTTTCTTCAATAGACAGGCAAATGGTTCATCTTTGGTGTTGTGAACCTGTCACCTCCGTTCCCCTTATATATGATCTTTAGCTACTTTCTCTGTAATGGCTTGTTTTAAAATGTTGGCACTTTATAATCCTTGGAACCCTCTGTATATATTATTTAGGTTTTACATGATAGATAAACCTTTTTACTTTTTGAATTTATATGATTAATATAAGGTGTTTAAATCGTCTATTGATATTTACGATAGTAAAGGTTTTTATAGCATCACGCTTGTTGTTGTCCCAAAAATCGAGCAAAGTTTCAAGAGCAAACTCAAAAACCACTGTAAACGCAATTAAATCAAAATGAAGCAGCAAAAAAATATTTATAATACTATACACTGAGGACTTGCCGTTTTTTGTGCTGATATGCGCTACAAAAATAATACTCTAGGGAACACCATTAGATTTGTTAGATCCTTGCGGGTTACTTTCCACAAGCCAAAGTTATGATAATTCAACTGTCATCAGAGGGTTGCCACAAGAAAAGAGTTCTCGCCTGGATAGTAAAATTATTATTTAATCTAACTAAGATTCTTACTGTTACCAAATAACATCCGTTTCTAAATATATCCCTATCGGTTTTTTGTATTTATGTAAAAAAAAATCGTTGTTTCGCCCATAGTGCATTGGAATAAATTATAGAACTCGGCAATATAAGTAATCGACTGACACACAAATCGCTAGTATCTTGCCCATGTTGACCGCTGGCCAAGTGTAAACCGGTTTTCGTGTATCTTCGGACGCTTCTTTGATTTTTGTTTTGTTTGGTTTTTTGTATATTTTTTTGTAACGCCTCATTGATATGATCAATTAGTCAGAGGCCAGGAACCACTTTGACTGAATAATAAATTAAATGAATTATACCTGTATTAAGTGGAACTGAAAATGGGACAAGCATCCACGACAATCACTTGCCGCTGATAAAAGCAGAACGCACGCAGTGCATTTGCATATTTATAAGGTTGTTTCAGAAACAAGTTAATAAGCAGCTACCCCTAATCACATGCAGAGATCAACCCAATGTTTCTTTAATTAAATATATAAAGAGCCAAAGATTTGAATTGCAAATCTCATATGGCCATTTAAGCATTGGATAAAATTTATGATAAGCCTCACACCAAAAGATATAAATGGAGAGATACGGAGCAATCGTGTAGAATTTGCGGATAAGGTTGTTTAATAGAAATTTTTCAACAGAAAACATTTATAAGAAAGCATAAACACTGATAACCCTGAATGTTCGCTAACTGTATACATATCATTTTTGATTAATGTGCTGACGTGCGAATCATTTGCTCAAGGAATATTGACTTTAAAAATATATATATTCCGCCCCTAGCTAGAGTGGACAGTAGATTACTGGTGAACCCATTTAAAGAATGGTGAAACAGTTCATTTGGCACGTCCACAGCTAGAGTCCCCGAATTTAAAAGAGAGTTTTCGTGTGGCATCCTCGAAAAATTGAGCGAATAAATTTCGGCCACTTCCACTCCCACATATTGTTTCAAAATAAAATTAATAATTTATATCGTTTCCGACTGTTATTATACAGTGAACGCGTATACCGCAGTATAATGCACGGCTGAAATGTTCTTACTTGCTTTAAGTGATATACAACAACGAAGCAAACATTTTTATCAAGTTAGTTTTAAAATTTTAAATAAAATAGTTTTTATAGTTTTTCATTAAGCTAAAATTATTTTAAAAACTTAAACAATAAACTACAATGAATTAATGCCACACCATGACCCAGAAAAGTAGGCTAATATGATGTTTCTAACCCACAGATAAAAGGTGGAAAATGAACTAATTTAAACTATTACCAAATTATCACTTGATATATCTGCTGCTCTGTGTGTATTTATTATTTGAATTTGTCAAATGTGCGATCGTTAAAATAAATAATATGTCAATTTTATGGGTCATCATTTTGAGCTGATTTCAATAATAACAAACATAAAAGGTGAACAGCGCTTCGAAAATTAAGTGCCATCAAGTTGAAGGCCTTTTATGTCCATTAAAAGCCATGTAAGATCGCAAATTGTAGCGGAACGCAACGGAAATCCGTGGACTCGATACGTCTTGGCATCCAGTTTTGGATATGTCATGGATTTAACGTGCAGCCAAAAATCAAGCGCAAAAAAAACACGTTCGATGCGAAAATTTTTGGTCGCATAACAAATTTGTCGTCGGTCACAGAGTTCACAGAGCTGCCGTCAAATTATGTAAAATGCGACAATATTGAGCCAAATATATTTGGCAACTAATTTCGTAAATATGTTGGGTGAATTTCAATTTTATTGTTCGACACCACATATTAAAAGCCACATAGATCGCGATACGCTAGGTGCACAAATTTTTAATTTCCGACCAGAGAGATGCAGACAAAAGCCATTCACATAAATTAACAAATTAAAAGCAAATTGTTTGCTTGAGGGGGTACTTAGCTATTTCATCTTTTTGTTTCTGTTTCTTTATTTATTTTTCTTTTGTTAATTTCTTCTTTTTTTTTTGCTGGCAACCAAACAGAAATTGCCTTTGGCACACTTTACACTTATGCGTTTGAGCATTTGGGGTTTAAACAAAATGTGCGAATTATTTTGCGGTGTGAGGAAGTGTTTTCAACAGCTCTATAGATCTACAAATAGCGGCCGGTTTGCGTGCCAGCAAAAGGCCAAATACTGGTCACTGGGCCGCGGCTGAGTGGTATCTCACAGGTGGCCAAGGCAGCCGGCGTGAGTTGATCAATTCAATAATTCTTTCAAAGAGTTAATCGCTCAAGTCTGTCTGCCTCTGTCGGCCCCTCACCCACTCGTCCCCTCGTCGATAGTGCTTACTTATCAAACAAAAACACATCAACACGAGGTAAAATTCTAGTGGCAAAAGTACATTCAGGCCCAAAAATGTATGATATACAATTTTGTTGCGAAGCATATTGAATTTAATATATAAAATATTCCAAATTATAATAATGGAAATTGTCGAACAATCTGCACTTTATGCACAAAGCTCTAGCTTATGTGTACCTAAAAAATAACTTGAATGTGTCGAATAATCAAAGGTTTTCTCAAAAGTCAGTTCAGAGTTTCAAAAAGCTATCTCAACGATATCATACACAAAAAAGTAGACACAAACAACAAATATTTGCATCCTATTTTCAGAACCAAAAAAATTTCATTCTGAACTTTTGGACGAGCTATCGGATCAAAACAAAAATGTTGAAATGTCTCAACAAATTCCTGAAAGCTGTATAAGCAATAATATACATTTTTTCCGAATCACTTACAACTACATATCTCATAAAATATATGAGTTATCATATTTTGTTAAACAATTTAAACGATACCTGTTGATCGGTATTTCAGTCGATCGGACTATCGTAGGAAAAGTTCAAAAGTTCACGCTAATATTGCTAGTCGCTTGCATACACTTTGTAGACATTCGCCACTAGCGCGTACTGCTGTCCGCAGTGTTGCGCAGCAGCTGGGTCAGTGGAACGTGCCCAAGACCACAACTTTATCTGTCCACTTTTGCCGGTGGCTACGCTACTTAGCGCTACGCAATCTGAATTGAAGGTGTGAGAGAATGCCACATATTAATGTGGCGCTTTCGACTTTCTGACTTATCGCTTGCCCAGCTCGATAATGCTACATCTGCCTCTGACCCTAGCTCTGGCTCGACTATGACTTTCTTTTCATTGTCTGTATTTTGCGATTCTTGCAGCTCTGGCTAACGAAGACGTACGAATGGTGGTTGAGCAAGAGTAATTATAATACGATCATGTCTACACACTGGTGGGCGCAGACCCGTCTATGGATCATCTTAGCCGTGTTGCTCGTGTTTGGCATATTAATCTTCCATTTCTGCTATCCGCACACCGACAGCAGCACCCCTCGATTGTATGCGATAGAAATGCCCAATCAGTTTTCTAACGATACGCATATAGTTAACTGGGGCGATAAAAATGATATTGAAGGCAACGACGAATTTACCGCCATGCAGGACATTGGCGATGACAATCTGAGCACATTTGTAACACCCATTAAGATACACAACTTTAGTCTCAATGCCGAGGATTTGCTATTCGAATCGAAGCGACACGGCGATAGCAACACCAGCCTGAGGGGTAAGTGCTTGGATGACAGTGTCACTGAACTCTCACTAGTAATAAGTGTTCGTTGCAGTTGCGACCTCTGCGTTCAGCCAGACGGGCACATTCCGAACCAAGTCTAGCCAAATTTGGGATCCGCATCCGGAGTATGTGCTCAATGTATTTGGCCAAAAGCTGCATCTTGTACTGCATCAGGACACCTCTTTTATACCGTCCAATACATTTCGTGTATTACGTATACTCAATAATCGCACCGAGGAATCTGACGATGAGGAGGAGGGTCACTTTTTGGGCTGCTACTATAAAGGTTACGTTCAAGGCGACAACCAATCGGTGGTCGCCGTCTCCCTCTGCAGCGGCATGGTTAGTCTAAATAATACAAAATAACAACAACAACAACAATAGCAAAGCACACACATTAACATTAACGTCGACAGGCAGGTGGCAGGCTGAGACCTTCAGAAAGCCATTTGCATTAAATTTACATTTCGCAAATTATGCTTATCAATATATCGCCGAATATGACTACTAATAAGCTTGTACCCGACTCCTGCTCCGCTCTGCTCCGCACTGCCCTTATTCCACAGACTGGTTATATAAAAACCCGTTTCGGCACCATGCTCATTCAGCCGGTCAACCAGACGGACAGCGACGCGAACGTGCATCGCGTCTGGCGGCACTCGCAGCGCAATCCCAGACATGCTGTCTCCGATTTGGATCTGGAGCTAAGGGATTTAGCGGAGAGTATGCAAACACATTTACCGCGACGCAAGCGGGACTCTCTGAATCTGAGCAATCAGGTATACACGCTAGAGGTGCTAATTGCCGTCGATAAAACCATGGAGGAGTTTCACAAGGGCGATCTCATGGACTACATTCTCACGCTATTCTCGATTGTATCGAACATCTTTGCGGACGCCAGCATTGGCAACTCCATACGAATATCGCTGATCCAAATGATAATACTGAAGGACTATACTATTCCCGACGATCGTGCTGGCAGTCGACGTGGCGCCTCCACCTCTGAGAAACTAAAACAATTCTGTTTGTACCTAGGTAAAAAGGGTTTTCACTATGACACGGCTATGCTGATTACACGGTAAGTGGATATTTAATCGAGTCATTTTCTGGGGCTGCAGACTTAGCTCTATTTCATTCACAGCGATCGGATTTGCAATAACGAACGCGAGGAGCGATGCAGCACCCTGGGCTTGGCCGAATTGGGTACCGTTTGTAAGGCTCGATCCTGCTCGATTGTGCAGGACAATGGTCTGCCGGCTGCGTTCACAATTGCGCACGAGCTGGGCCACATGTAAGTCGATGAGCTCTCTCTCTCCTGCCACTGTCTTACCCAATTATTTTAGCCTGAATATGCCACATGACGATGACGACCGCTGCAAGCCACACAATGCCAAGTCAAGCGACAATCGCACGCTTCACATCATGTCCAGCAGCATGGGCGATCATATGCATCCCTGGTCGTGGTCCAAGTGCTCCCAGCACTATGTCTCCGAGTTCCTTGAGTGCGTATTTCAACAATCATTAAATAGCAATTCATAACTGGGCAGCATTTTTAGGAGAACTGACAAATCCTGCCTGGAAAATACGCCATCCACGCCTATAAATTTAACAATACAGCAGCCCGGTGAGATCTACTCGCTGGATCACCAGTGCCAGTTGATACACGGCAGCAATAGCACCCATTGCACAGTTGAAACGGATTGCCGGAAACTTTTCTGTAACGCCAATTCGGTCTGTCGGTCCAGCAATCTGCCCTGGGCAGATGGCACGCCCTGCAACAACAGTGGTGGATACTGGTGCCAAAAAGGCAATTGCGTTCCCCGCAGGGGCATCTCCCCCCAGATGGTGCAAGGCGGTTGGGGCTATTGGAGCCCATTTACCCCATGTAGCCTCACGTGCGGTGGCGGTGTTCAGGAATCGCGGCGCGAGTGCAACAATCCGCTACCTGCAAACGGTGGCAAGTACTGTGTGGGCAGTCGGAAAAAGTACCGCTCCTGCAATACACGCCCCTGTCCCCCTGGCACAGTGGATCCCCGCGAGCAGCAGTGCTACGATATGAACGGCAAGAACTTTAGAATACCTGGCATTGACCCTGCCTCCAAGTGGATACCCAAATACGGACGTGAGTGTATTTCTTGTCTCCTTGTTGGGCGAGTTCCGCATTTAATTAATTTCGAAATCCACAGTGAACACTCATGTGACGGACAAGTGCAAGCTGTACTGCCGCTTGGAGGACAACAGCGCCTACTTTCTGCTACAGGATATGGTCAAGGATGGGACCACCTGCACCGTGGACAGCTTTGACAAGTGCGTCAACGGCATTTGCCGCCCCGCTGGCTGCGACAACGAGCTCAACTCCATCGCCAAGCTCGGTAATTAGTCACATAAATACAAATATTTGTAGTCATGATATTTAAAATAATTAATGTTTATTTCTTTCTCCAATAAATTATTTATGTGCAGACAAGTGTGGGGTTTGCGAGGGCCGCAACGATACGTGCGAGGAATACACCGGAAACGTGAATGTCTCCGATTTGCTGAAGCAAAAAAAACCCTCCCAGAGCCTCTACTATGTCACGACAATACCAAAAGGTGTGTACACTCAAAAACTCGACAAGAGAGAAAAAAAAGAACCAATTAAATTTTTGGCTAATGATTTGATGAATGAATGCTAATGGGTAAAGTTTATGCATTGCGCGACTTAATGTGCTATTAAACAGTTTTTACGACTTCGATGCCCAATTGAGTCATAATGCCCCACCCTTCGCAAACAACATTTGCACATGTATGTGTATATATGTACCTATATATGTATATATAGCTGGTGGATGTTTTTGTACTCACCTTGTCCGCTGCAACACGTGATTCGAGGAATGATAATGCAGCTGCTGATAATATTCTGCTGATCAGCTGTCGCTGCCAATATGCCATCCAAAGGCGAATCCGATTGCACCAGGCGCCTCACGTACGCACTGATTGCCGCTGAGGTAATCAACTGACCGCTACTGGCGCCGACTCACCGGAGGTCGCCGTCGGGCATCGGCTCGAATTACAGCTTGACGACAATTGATATAAACACACATACACACACACACACACACACACACACCCACACCCACACTTACACTTACACTTACACTGCACTATGTATGCACGAGTACAAACATGAATGAACAACTTAACCGTATATTAGCATTTTTGCGACTTCCAAGGTGTTTATGAATGGCTGCATTGCTACTGCTGTAGGATTATATTTGTTTGCTTGTTTTTCTTTTTATTAGTAAATGCCACTTATTTGATTTCTTTGACGCTTCACTCATTACTGAATGACGTGGATTTTTATAACATGCACAGGGATGCTAGATTTCGATTTCGATGATTATCGCATTAGATAAAATAAACAAACAGCCCTCTTTAATTATCGTTAACCCTCTTGACAGATCAAATTGGTCAATCAAAAACAAACGCACCTAAATAATTGATAATTAATAACAATTGCTGCACATTTTAAGCAGACGCTTTATTGCAAAACGTTTTAAGCAGTGAACGAATTTGTAGTGAATAGGTAAAACTTTTGTTATTAATTATTCAAAAAAGTGTGTAAGGCGAATTTAATTCAATACAACTGAAAAATGTTTCTTGAACAACTTCCGAGTTTTGCATCCGTTCTCTTCAAACTCTACTAGATGCATGCAGTCGTTACGTTTATTTAAAAATGAGGCTGCAAAGTGCGCCATACTCCCATTTTGTTTTAATTTGCCAATAAATGACGCAATTTGAATTTGAAATTCAACAGTAAGTAACACGAATTGTGTGATCGATTAGTTAGTGCAATTCAATTCTAGTTAATAAGACACGCACGATAATCGATATTGTTCACCTCTAATGTTGCACTTTCAGGACTGTATTTTTAGCAATGCTGCCAGATTTGAATACAGCCTAATGAGCAACAGGTTTAAAGCAGTATCCCATTAATCTGATACGAAATTAAGTGTACAATTTAGATACATAATATTTATTTTGCACAATGAATTTCTGTCAATGCAGGTGCCTCCAACATAATTATCACACAGCCTGGTTACCCCGATCAGAACTATATTGTTCTAAGTGATGACAACCATGTTGATCTGCTGAATAGCGACAAGGTGGTAACACCGTATGCCAAAAAGTACTCCTATGCAGGAGTAACGCTTGATTACAATGGCTCCAATAGTACCGTAGAGCGCGTAAACACCACCTACGCTTGGAAGCTGACGCGTGATCTGATAGTGAAGGTGGGATAAAATACAATTGGAATTTTGTTTTTTGGTTGAACTAACAATATCTTTTGATTAACTCTATAGATCATCTCAATAGACCTGAGCGCTGCCAAAAATCAGAACACCATACTGATTTCGTATACATACACACTGGACAAGCCATTCAGCGAGCCGGAGGTGGAGATCTATCGCTGGCAAATGCAATCTTGGAGCAGTTGCGACTCACTCTGCCAGGGCACGAGGCATCGCCTGGCGACCTGCATAAGCACAACCCAGGGCCTGAAAGTGGCGGCCCAGTTTTGTGACGAGTCGGCAATGCCGCAGCCCGAGTACAACAGCTGCAACACGGACTGCAACTTGACGTAAGTGGTCCTCACGAATGCATTAAAAGATTACAGATGCGCTAATGCTCGTTCCACTTGCTGCAGATTGAACACGACGAGCATTTCAGAGTGCTCTCCCGGCTGTGGGGAGTTCAGCTGTATACAGACATTCAATGATAATCGGCCTTCGAATATCGTGGACATGTCGTACTGCCAGCTCAAGTTCGATATTATGCGCCACGAGCCATGCTATCGTGGCTGTTGGAACTACACGGACTGGTCGGCGGTAGGTAATCCTCGGGCTGGTCATGAACACGCTTCTATATACATCTATCTGTCGCTTTCATCTAGTGCACCAAGTCCTGTGGCACCGGCACCCAAGTCCGCGAGCTGCGCTGCTATGTGAACCGCACGCCCGTCAGCGATGACCTCTGTAATCCGCGCACCAAGCACGACACAAACGAACAAAATTTGCGCGCCTGCAACATGCAGCCGTGCATCTATTCTACGGAATCGCCGGTGAGTAAGAATGCATTTGTGATTGCCTACTGTACACTAAAACCATCTTGTCTCAGATATATCAACGCTCTATCAACTTTTGGCATTCGGAAGAGTGGGGCAAGTGCAGCGATTGGTGCAAGATGAATCGCACTGTGACCTGTGCGCACGCCTACGGCGGCAATTGTCCGATGAGCGAGAAGCCCAAGGAGGTGCGCAACTGCTGCCACATTAAATATATCAGCGAGTGGGGGCAGGTAAGTGACCAAATACAAAGCACAACTCTCCAATCAAACGGCATCTAACTTGTGCATCCAACATTGGCAGTGCTCTGTGGAATGTGGCTCGGGCGTAAGGCATAAGGTGCAGCGTTGCGCGCGGGTCTACAAGCCCGATGTGCCGGGTGCGCCCAAGCGCAAAGAGATCATTGACGACTCCTACTGCAAGGCGCTGAAGGTGCGCAAGCCGGTGCTGCGCAGGTCTACCAAAGTGTGTAAGATCAACTGCAAGTGGACTGCCTCCGAGTGGACACGCTGCTCCAAGGACTGTTACGAGGATTATCAGACGCGATACGTGCACTGCGAGGCGTGGCCAGGCAACCGCGTCAATGACCGATCCTGCAATATCAAGAAGCGGCCGATCCAGCGTAAACTATGCGACTGTGTGAAACAGCGTGTCGATGTGCTGACAGCTGTAAGTAAGCCCCAACGATTAGGGTCGCATCTGCTAAATTGAAGCTGTTTAAATTGTGCTTACAGTGCGACTGCGATGGCTTCGAGAGGCGACGCATTACATACTATAACAAGGAAATGAAACGAATTGTCGGCAGGCCAAAGAAAGAATACCACAAGTGCACACCGGCGCCCAAATGCAAAATGAAACGAGGAAGCATTACGAGAATTCCGAGCAATGTGCGAATTCCAAGCGTTGCGAGGAGTCCAAGCATTGTGAGCAGTGCCAGCGAGCGCTTCGCCAAGAGCTGTGCCGACCTGCAACGCATGCATCGCAAGTACACGGATGGCGAGTATATGCTGTATGTGCGTTCGCGGCCGGTGCGCATCTACTGCCACCAAATGAACAGTCGGACGCCGCGCGAGTATATCACAGTGGAGCCCCAGGAGAACTACTCCATCTATTTCGAATACAAGACGCGTCTAACTCACAGCTGTCCGCCAATCTCACGGGAACACGAGTACGCCAACGACCAGAACTCTGGGCGCACGCACTTTAGCAAACTTCGACTGAATATTACTGACCTGCGTATTATCGAAAACGATTTTGATTTTTCCGAGTCCCGGGGACAGCGGCAAGCGCTGGGATCGGCGGGTGATTGCTACAATCGCAACATGAACTGTCCGCAGGGCGACTTCTCCATCAGCCTGGACCGCACGGGCTTTGTCCTACGGCCGGGCACCGTTTGGAATACCTACGGTAGTCGAGCGGTCATGAAGCATGCGAGCAGTGTAAGTTATCGCTGCATTATGGTAACCCGCCCAGTAATGCAACTGCAGCTAATCCTCATATTTTCGTTAACTTTCAGTTCGACTCGCCGTCAACATCGAGGCGCGCATTTTGCGGTGGGTATTGCGGTAGCTGCCGTATATCGGCCACGTCAGGACTGTACGTGGACGTTGTGTGATAATGGAGCCTTACATGAATCCCTGGTGCTATTTTTTTGCGCAGCGTCTTGATCATCGCTCGACTCTTGTGCATTTAAACAATTTGTTTGGCTCTAAAAACTAAAGCAGTTATCTCCATGAAAGCTTCGATTTGAGAGTCTTGACGTGCACACGGATCATCTGCACAGAACATACAAATTGAATAGTATTAACACGAATTACATGTCCGGACATACACACACACACACACACACAGACGCACGCACACACACACACACCCATTCTCACAGGCACACTATAATTCCTATTATAGGACGAATCCATTGAATATTCGTAAAGGGGCTACAAGTTTTCACTTTTGAAGCTTCTTTGGTTCATGTAAACATGTGAATTTCCGATAGAACAATTTTTTTCCAAGCGTTTCAGCAAGATCGATGCAGAAACACGGAAGTTATTAAAGATATGTAACATTTGGTTCTATGCATGTCATATATAACTAGAATTTTGTCGTACAAACAATTCACGGGTGCTGCCAAAATGCGCAACGTTTATTTTTTCTCCTGTCCGCTGCTGCTCTGTAGGTTCGGGTGTAAAGCCGCAACAGTATTTTTTTTTTTTAGGGGATTTTAAGCAGGGTATGGGGTACTCTTTAAGCGTTTCCCCCCTTTAAAAAAAAAAAAAAAAAAAACCAAAAAAAAAAACAAATACGTACACATCTAAGTGAATTACTAACGACCTTTTAGTGGAAACAAAAGCAAATGAACTCGTTATCGAAAGGTTTAAAAACTGGATCGAATCGGTGGCCAAATATTTAGTTTCCCAATTAGAGGACAAGAAACTGCCAAATCTGACAAAAAACCAGAAACCTAAATTTATCAATGAGTTTTTGAAACGAAATTACAAGCATATTTTATTGCCATTTATAGATTTGTAAGATTATGAAATGCTAACACTAGGCAACAAAATTAAGTAATCTCTCTTATCCAGCACAGCACGGATATAATTTAATATAATTAGTCAACTAATTTTATTGCATGAATATCGTTGTTGCATTAGAAGGTATGTGTAAGATAACAAATAAATTATGTTAAGTAGCTTGTTAATTAAATTAACAAGCTTATTATATATTTTTGTATTTAGACATAACATAATTTTAAAAATGTTTAAAATATAAGCGTATTCGTAATTTATGTATAATTAAAGAAAAATTAAATTAGCATGCTATCTACTTGATATTTTTGAATTAAGGCACATACAACATAAATTTAAACATTTTAAACTGAAGCTTAAGATATAAACGTGTTCGTAAAATATTTTAAATTAAAAACAAAAAAAGCAACAAAAAAATTTTAACTTTTCAATATTTTTATGCAAGTCTACAAATAATTTTACTTAACAAAGTGCAATGCTTTATACAATATTTGTATATTTTAAAATTAACTTCTTTAATTCTACATACCATTATGCTTTAAATAAACAAGAATACTCATATTTAAGAAAATAGACACATCCCAATAGGCAAAAAAAATAAATAAAGCTTAACAAAAAAATAAAATTTAAAAATATTACCAACCAATTCTGTTCAAAGAGAGAATATATGTATATTATAATTAAAACATATTATAATAATCACTGCCAATATCTCTCAATTTTGTAAACAAGCCCTAATTAAATGTTAACATATTTAGATATTATGTATTAATAATTAATTTAAATAATTTAAAATAAGCTGAATTTATTAATGACCAACTAAAAATGTAAAAAAGTAATTAATAAAAATGTTGTTAAAACGAAAATAATTTCAATGCTTTGCAAAATTTATATTGACAAAAGGGGCTGAAAGTGTTGGCAGATCGCGTTATCGATCGGATTTAGCGGATGTTACTTTTCAGTTAAAATTCTGGCATTATTCTGTAAGCCACTACAACAATTTATTCAAACAGGATCAAAAATTTGCAAACAATATTAATAAAAACGTACAGTGGGGACTTTTAAAAAATATAAGTTCAACTGTTCAAAACGCTAAAGATTTTCATATTGTCAACAGCAAAGAAAATACGTAATAGAAAAGAAATGTCTTTATTGAAAATGTTTATATTTTTAATGGAAGATATATTTGGCTTTAATTTCACTGACTAAGATTAATAGCTCTTTCATATACAGTTTAGATAAGTTTATAAAATATTTTAATATTTTACACTGAGGCGAATTTCACGCAAAGCTGTTAATTGTGAAAATCGCCTGTGTCTGGTTTGGTTACATGTTAAGGGTTGTGAATTAAAGAGTGTTTAGCCTCTTATTGATATTGTAACTTGTATGATTATGGTGCAGGAGGTTGTTGTTGTTATCCTCTTGTTCTTTGCTGGTTCGGTTTAATGTGAAGCGCGCTGGCGTTGGTGAAAAGCTCGCTGGTGTTGGTGTTGGTTCGTGACTTGGCTAATATGGTGGCTGTCTTTGTTGATCTTTCGCATCGTGGGAAAGATTTAAAAGCACTTGCGGTGCACAATGCCGGGACCGGACTCATCGTATTCCTGCTTGGAGATCCACATCTGCTGGAAGGTGGACAGCGAAGCCAAGATGGAGCCACCAATCCAGACGGAGTACTTTCTCTCAGGTGGCGCAATGATCTTGATCTTGATGGTCGATGGGGCCAGGGCAGTGATCTCTTTTTGCATGCGATCAGCAATACCTAACATTCAATATGTTAAAATTATTATTACACGTGAACATAGCAAAAAAAAAAATTTGTCAATTTTACCTGGGTACATGGTGGTACCGCCGGATAGCACAGAGTTGGCATACAGATCCTTACGAATGTCCACATCGCACTTCATGATGGAGTTGTAAACGGTCTCGTGAATACCGGACGACTCCATGCCCAAGAACGAAGGCTGGAACAGAGCCTCGGGACAACGGAAACGCTCGTTGCCAATGGTAATGACCTGACCATCGGGCAACTCGTACGACTTCTCCAGCGAGGTGGAGGCGGCAGCGGTGGCCATTTCCTGCTCAAAGTCGAGAGCGACATAGCACAACTTCTCCTTAATGTCGCGCACAATTTCACGCTCAGCGGTGGTGGTGAAAGAGTAGCCGCGTTCCGTGAGGATCTTCATCAGATAATCGGTCAAGTCGCGACCAGCCAAGTCCAGACGCAGAATGGCATGGGGTAGGGCGAAACCCTCATAGATGGGCACAGTGTGGGAGACACCATCGCCGGAGTCCAAGACAATACCAGTGGTACGACCAGAAGCGTACAGGGAGAGCACAGCCTGGATGGCAACGTACATGGCCGGCGAGTTGAACGTCTCGAACATAATCTGAGTCATCTTCTCGCGATTGGCCTTGGGGTTAAGTGGGGCCTCTGTCAATAATACTGGATGCTCCTCGGGGGCCACACGCAACTCATTGTAGAAGGTATGATGCCAGATCTTCTCCATGTCATCCCAGTTGGTGATAATGCCGTGCTCAATGGGATATTTAAGCGTCAGGATACCACGTTTGCTCTGAGCCTCGTCACCAACGTACGAATCTTTCTGACCCATACCCACCATCACACCCTGGTGACGTGGACGACCTACGATCGATGGGAAGACAGCACGTGGGGCGTCATCACCAGCAAAGCCGGCTTTGCACATGCCCGAACCGTTGTCGATAACCAATGCACCCGCATCATCGTCACACATTTTGACAGTTGTTTATCTGGAATTATAAATGAGATTGTTACCAAGTGCAAATATCACAATTGGAAGTCTTTTTGTCTATTTGTGATTTATTCCAATACTAAAACCCTAAATAAAATCGTGTAATTAAAAAAAAACTGTTACTTCGAAATTCAATTAAAACGTTTCTTTTTCAGAATTTTACAAAGAACTAAAATTTAAAAATAAAATTATACATCCAAAAAACTATTTTTAGGAAATAAAGTAGAAAGGTTGCGTGAGACTTCACTAATATTTATATATTCAAATATATATTTATACACTATTTTTTTTTATATATATTTTTTTAAATTATATATCTAATAGTTGAAGAGATATTCAAATTCTTTTGACTGGAAAGTGTTTTATATAAATTTACATCACTTTATAAAATAAAATTGTTCCTCTTTAAGTAATGTAAATTATTAATGGAAACCAATCACATATTCCAAAAAGTAAGTTTCAATGAAAATAATTTTTGTCCGAAAATAATCCGTGTGTAATCCTTTTTCCGTTTGTGAGTAAAATACACACGCGCGCACACACCTTTTAGGCCAACGAAAGGAGTTGATGAAAATTAAATCGCACGTTCGATTCTTGTTGGCTCCTAGACTCAACAACAAATGGCACGCGGACTGCCAAGTGGCATCTTTATATCGAAGGCTCTCACGCCGGGGAATGTTAAATTGAGTTAAGAACTCAATTAGTTGGCACCCAAGCAGAAATTCCCAAAGAGACAGAGAAACTGAGTAGAGCGAAAGTAGTGCCACGCATTTAACGTGAATCGATCCATATAAGCAGTTTTCCTAATTGTCGAAAAACCAATTTGAAAATTGCTAAGGTATATGCGACTTTTGAAAGCGTTACACAAAGAGAAAACCAAAGAGAATAATAAATATTTTGTGTATTTCTTTTAGTTTTAAGCACAATAAATGACTAATTAATGACTAAGTAAAATTTGCATAGCTCGGAGTAATTTTACATTTAAAGCGTAATCGAGATAAATACAGGGTATTCCCAGAGAGATTCTGAGAGCTGAGACGTACAGTGCAGGCCAATCAAAATGCGAACGATCTAAATGACTGATAAGCAAATATGCGTGGCCGGGAGAGCATGCCAGTCGATTAGCCGAAGCGCCCGTCCCCGTCGCCACTCCCGTTGCAGGCGCCGTGCATCTGGGCCGCATTTGCAGTGCCGAAGATACTTCGCCTCGTTGCCAATTCAGAAAATAGAAACGAACCTTAGAAGGACTGACAGATGCCGCAAGACAATTGGTGGACCCCGGACCCCGAGCGGACAGAGAGGCGGGGCCATAGCCAGGGACGCAGGCACGCAGCGTCGCTGACATCGATGCAGCCAGCGGCAGGCGGCAACGGCAGACACCAAAATAGCCGCCGCTACCACAGCGACACCTATAAATCAACATCAAGGTTGATATCCGCGAGCTTCTCGAGGAAGCATCGGCGATGCTGCAACCCGCTCTGGCCGCTGCACTCGCGAAGTTGCGAAATAGCCGTGCCGCGCATTTTTCATGCCAATTAATTGCAGTTTACCAAAATCAGCCACAGCGCTAAGAGATGCATGTGAGTAAATATTTTTGTTAGTGTGTTAGTTTTTATTTCTCATTGTCTTACCTATTTTTATTTTAACTTTACTCATGCAATTTGCATTTATCCTTTTATGTAGATATTCTTGATTGTTTGTTCTCGTTGTTGTTGTTGCGTGGCTCGGTATTTATAAATTATACAATATATAGGTATATATAGATACAAATGATCTAAAATTAGTTGTTAACAGATCGGAAGTGACTTAATTAAATTCCCCTAATCGTTCGGTCAATTGATTTTCTGCGCCAAATCTATTTGATCA
>SCDS01000296.1:0-61988 GCA_004149465.1 Drosophila nigromelanica | reverse complement strand
ATTCTGAGGGGGTCAAATTTTTTGTCAAAAATCATGCCAAAATTGGCAAAAATTTTGACAAGTAAAGCTCTCGGATCCATAGCTCCCATATTTCAAACTTCCATATCTTTGTCAAAACCAAACCGATTTTCATGTTTGATGGCATTTTGGTCATGTTTTGTCATCTAGATTAGTTCTGCATTTAAAATATATGCATTTTTAAAAATATTTTTTTTTCATTTTTTTGTGAAAATATCATGTACCCCCCCCTTATTCATTTTCGAAAAATTTTTTTTTCAAAATTTAAAATTGCGATTTTTTGTTTTTAATCGATTGTGTTAGTCATAATTAGTATAAAAATCAACATTAAACCCGATTCTGAGGGGGTCAAATTTTTTGTCAAAAATCATGTCAAAATTGGTAAAAAATTTGACAAGTAAAGCTCTCGGATCCATAGCTCCCATACTTCAAACTTCCATAACTTTGTCAAAACTGAACCGATTTTCATGTTTTATGGCATTTTTGTCATATTTTGTCATCTAGATTAGTTCTGCATTTAAAATATATGCATTTTTGAAAATAATTTTTTTTTCATTTTTTTGTGAAAATATCATGTATCCCTCCCTTATTAATTTTGGAAAAAAAATTTTGTTCAAAATTTTTACGTTTTAATGCAAATATTCTATATTATTATATTATATTATAATATTCTTAGGCATAAAATTAAATTTTGTTTTAATACAAAATATCGCCAGATTGTTTTTATAGGCACTGTTTGTTAAAGTATTCATATGTTTATATATAAAAGAGTTTGTAGTTTTTGTTGTGAGGAAAATATTGCCTATAACTGGAGCTTAGTTGAAAATTTTCCAATATTTGAAAAGCGTTTTTTATAACAACTGTATAACAAAGTGATCGTATGGATGCTTTCAACACAAATTCTAGAAATAAAATTGAAACATTTTCGATTAGCTGAAATTGAGACTACAAAGCAAACAAAGTCTCCACATGGAAGACAATCTGCACCCTCGCCGAAGCTGGCGGGGAATACCAAGCCTTGGAGATTGCATGTCTGCGATAAGGCGTGTGCCGCTGCAGAGTGGAGCTGCAAAGTGGAGATGCGAGATCAATCGAGTGGGCCTCGGGCAGCGGCAGAGTCGGGCGGGCGAGTGGGGCGGAGACTGAGCCAAGTGCGCCTGATATCTGTGAACACGGTAGCTAACATGCTTAAGTTTAATTAATGATAAGAAATCTGTATCTAAGGACGTCGCCGCCACACGCTCCTGACACCATAATGAGCAGATCGCCTCTTGGCCAGGAATTCAGTTGTGGACCAGCCGAACGCGACGGCAAACGACCAGGTCAACATCCAACTACAACTGCAACTACAGCTCCGGGTACAACTTCAGCTCCATCGCCA
This sequence comes from Drosophila nigromelanica, assembly GCA_004149465.1. NCBI lineage: Eukaryota > Metazoa > Arthropoda > Insecta > Diptera > Drosophilidae > Drosophila > Drosophila nigromelanica. The sequence continues at coordinate 60,589 of SCDS01000296.1, read as the reverse complement.
TCGCCAGCGGCATCGCCAGCGGCATCGGCATCTCAATATCATGTAGATTTCTGCTAATGTGTAGCCTGGCACCGGCGCACAGAGTCAATCTGCTGCTCTCATACTCGCCATTAATTAGTTAAATTTATTAGATGGGCATCTCGACGGCAACGCGCACTCGTCGCACCATACGCCTGGGAATTTTTCAAATCCCTTGCATTGCTCTTCGCACTATGCAAACGGACAGAAAATGAGGAAGAAGCGTTACTCCCCAAAACCGGAACGGACCAAATAAACGCATCTCCATTCGGCACTCGACCATTCGCCATGCCACGAGAGAGCCAGAGCCTGGCCGCAAAGTTTACGACGTGGCTTTGTTCATGTTGTGGCCAACGGCCATTGGCCATCGAATGGCACCAAATATTTTATCTGCTGTGGGGGATTAGTCCGACTTGAGTTGCATATTAGGCGTAATAAATGGCTGTATTTTGTTCCATCCGATCTGGCGCTTTATGTGCGTGTATTGACATTTGATTGCTCCACAGATTGCCTTATTAGCAATCGAATATATATTGCAAATAATCGGCACATTAAACGAATGGCCCAATAATCGATCAGCGCAGTTAATATTTATGTGTTCGGTTTGATTAAGCCGAACACATAATTAAATTAACAGAAATGAATGCAAAGCAGTTTGTTTAATTTATTATAAATTTGTTATCAACAGATCACAGGTTAATGCAACTATAACTATTTTCCATTTCGTTAATATACAATAACCTTTCACAATCCTAACCATGTTTATTTATTATAAAACTGCATTTTACTTACTATACATTAATATAATAAATAAAATTGTTTCCAAAAATCTACTTTGAATTTCAGTATAATATAACGCAGACGGATCATTTTATAGCACCAAAAATTGACTTGATTCATTTAATAGATCTACAACAATGTTGAATTTTTTTGCATTGGCGGCTTGTTAAATAATTTATATAATGAATGTGCTATTTTTGCTGACATTACGACTGTCTCATTGAATTAATCACATTTAATAAAGTAAAAAAACATGTATATGTATATATTTAGTAATTTGCAATTTGATCGTTTTAATTCATTAAAATGTTTTTGCACATTTGTCCAGCCAGGGATTTGGATTGGAGATGTGGAGATGCGAAGATGCGCATTGCCAACCGGAGGCTGCATAGTTTGGCTGCCCGCCGACCAATTTTTGCAGCAATTCAATGCGGAACTCTGGCAACACGATTTTGTCAACCTCTAAGGTGAGTTGCCGCCGCCGCCGTTGCAGCCACAGTCCGTAGCAATTGCCTCTGCGGCAATGCCAAAAATTTGTGGCACCAACCGCAAACTGAGCTGCAGATTAAACGACGCCCAACTGTGCGAATACTTAAAGCAGATATACGACACATCGTATATGGGTTATGTGAAACAATGAAAAACTCAGATAATTAAATGGAATTTTCCTGAAAAAAACCCTTAAAATATATACCCATTTGACAGTAAAATTAAAAAATAAAAAAAATGTAAAATTCTTAATAAGCTCTTTGAAAACTCTGAAAAGAAAATCAATTCCAAACAATTCAAAGGCAGATCATATTTAAAATAAACTGTAAATATTTCATTGAGAAGATTAATATAAAGTCAAGTTAATTATATTAAATCACAGTTAAATATATTGTACATTAGGTTTTTCTCGTTGCTTCTGGGATTATTTGAGAATGTATATAAAATATTTGCGATCAACTGGCTGCCTTTTACCGATCGCATCCATATCCATCAAAGACACCTGAACGTTTGGCAATTAGTTGAGACCGGGCATAAATCAAATGGTTAATAAGCAGCGAGCTGCCGATGCCAATTACAATGGCCAGACAGAGAGGCGGACAACGATCCGCATCGGAGTGGAGATTCACGCAAAAAACAAAAAAACAAAAAAAAAAAAAAACACAAAACTGCAGCTCACCTACAATGCAGATTGAGGGCTTTCTGGTGCAGGTGCAACAATGTTGGCTTCATCAGCTGGCACTGGGCACATGTGATCAGTAATTTGCAAGACGGAATGCGAAACCGAACCTTAGCCGGGCTTAAAAGCTGGTTTGTAATGATGCCAAAGTGGTTTCACTTTTTTTTAAGTATCTATGCATATTGTGCGTTTATGCTGCTGCTTTCGGCCCAACCTCTTGGCCCGCCGCAGACTATTTAACAATTTTTACTACTACTAAAAATGCCAGCAACAACCAGAAAAGAAAAAGAAAAAACAACCTATTGAGATCTCGACTCGTCTTGACTGTTATTTGTAATGCGGGCGTTGCAAAGAATCGCGGGTTGTAAAATCTGGCTAATGGCAAGTTTGTTGCAAGAGCGTTAATTAAAATACACACACACGCACACGCACAAATAGCTATTTACATACAAACAACCAACTACCAACAGTTTAAAACGTACATTAACTTTGTTGCCAACTTGTGCGGGACCATTTGACATTATGTACATGTATGTGATAAAAAAATAAATACAAAAAAATACAAAAAAAAAAAAAACACTGGTATATAAACTCTCAATGGAACATTGCACTCATTGTTACACTAATTTGGGCTATTTTAGTCCACTCTCCAGCGATTGACAGTTTAGTCTATCAGCGTCCGGTAATCGCTGCAATTGTGCCCCGTTTTGGTTAGCAAATGAATAATAATCCTTAATATGGAGCACACAAATGCGTTCGCTACAATTCTCATAAAAGGCTCGCCGTATTGACATTTAATGCCAAAATGTATTTTTTCTCTATTTGCTTTTTTTTGTATTTTTGTATTTTTGCCGTTGCATGACTGCATGGGAATTACAAATATGAGCAACTATTTCTCATATTGGAGATGCAGCTGCTCAGAATGCCACCAGATATCAGCAGCTTATTTGGATCCAACATGTAAGCTTTAAGTTAAGTGAAGCAGAGCATTTGGCTGCGCTTTTAACCATTAAAAACTTAAGATAAATAACTAATAAAAACCAGGCTTGTGCGAGAAATATAAAATATATTTTGTATTTAGCTTTCGATTTTGTAATCAAATCTTTTTTAACATTATATATATTATATATCAATTCATTTATAATTTATATATATACCATATAATGTATAAATTATTAATCCATTGCCTTTACATTCTTTTTGGTCATCTTGATACATTATCTTTTAAGAAAATTGCTAGTTTCTGAGAGATTATTAAATTTTCCAATGCGAATTCTATTCCACAAATTGTATTGAATTGATGAAGCTGTGTAAATCATTTTCACTTGGCTGTAAATTACAACTAAAACTGAATTCTGCCAGCTACTGTCAAATTATCCAAAAGAGTTCTTTTTAGCTGTGGCAAAGAACTGCTGGCAGGCAGAGTCAATGGTAGTCAATGATCAATTTTATAAGTAGAGCTCAGTGACGTAAAAGTAATTTATACACTGGGCACCAGAATGCAATGTACAGACTCACTGGCTATCACGGACTTTGGCTACTGCTAGCGTACCTGCAGTAAATGGTAAATAGACCATAATTGGCCAAACTGCTGGCAGGCACTGTAAACGAGCCGCTAAACTGTGCATTGGGTGTTTGGGGTCCAAAGTGCGTGCATTTTCACAGTGTGGAACATGAGTTTTGCATTTGGCCGTTGCCATTAAAATGAGCGCAAATTAAATGCGGGTCGGCAAAGTGTTGCACACACAAAATTAGCACACACACACACACAAAATGTTGCAGTTGCAGTCACAGAGTGACTGGCGAGGGGGGTGGGATGGCAAAGATTTTGCTGGTTGCGCTTCGTGTGTTGTACTTGAATGTTGCAAGCAAATTATGCTGGCATTGACACGCCAGACGCTCCAGCTTTAGATCTAAGTCCAGCTAAAGCTGCATCTGCAGCCGCAAGTCCAGCTGCGAGCTGCCGATACTGAGGTGCCACCGGCCGTGGCAGTGCCAGTGGCAGCAACAGCAGCTGTGGCAGCCAATAAAAACGCGCATTAGAAAGGTAGCAATTGCCTGTGGTCAAGATTAAAAATCAGAACGTGAGACATTTTACAAAATGCTCTTTGACTTTCGCTTGGACAGCATGAAAAGCTTTAAGAACCCGACCAAATGTACATTTATCTATTGTTGAACACCATCGGATCAGCACTTAATCTCAATCAGTGCTCGTTCTTTCTTTCAATCTTTACTTTCCTCTACATTCTGCATTTTTGTATTCATATTAAGATGTACAATTTTTAATTTTTCAGCTCTTTAAAAAGCTGGTTATTATACGAATTGTTTGGTATCTAGTTTTTTTAATTGAATATATCATTAATTTAAGTTACGTTATAGGGTAAAATTAAGAGCTTCTTTTAATTAAGAGATCCTTGTAGAAAACTATTCCTTTGAAACAAAAATTTAAAAACTTTTATATTAATTTATCTATTACCATCAAATTATTTCGAATGGAAATGATGTTGCCAATTCTGATTGCTTGGATATATCAGATCAGTTGTTTAAGCTTTCTAGAAATGCTTGCAAAACAGCACTTAAACTATTTCCCACACATTTTCTAAAAGCTGAATCCAAACCAAAAACCCAACCCAAAAGTTCAATAGAATTTTTTGTGCGCTGCCGAAAGCGTATCAAAAACTTTGGCAAAAAAAGAAAAACCCAACGAAAAAGCTGGCTAAAAGGCAGCCACAATTGTCATGGAGCGTCCATTCAAATGTCACAAATTGTTTGCCAAATCGCGCATTGGACATGAAATAGTTTCGACAGTTTAATTTGCCAGCCCCAACGGGCGATGCCAATTGTTGCTGGTGGCTGTTGGCTATTGGCTGTTGGCTGTTGGCGGTGACTTGGTGGCTACCATGAAACACCTACCAAATAGTTTGGCCATTATTGATCGGCAGTTAAGGCAGCTCTGGCGGCATGCAAATGCCTAAATGCCTGCTCCATCTGGGCTTAGCTGGGGACAGGCGGACTGCCAATGCTGCTGCTGCCGCTGCTGCTGCTGCTGCTGCAGATGCATCCAATAGATATGAGCGCGGCGATAACGTTGACATTCCACCTAAATTTATAATTTTTCGCCGAGTTTTTCCCTTGTGCGCAAAAGCTTTTAATTTTTGCCGCCAATTCCGTTCACATTTGTCGTCTCCGCCGTCGCGTCGGCCAACTCTCAAACGGATTTGTCATTCGTTGTGCTTGTCGCCGGGCATAATACATACGGGTATTACAAGAAGCCCCAACGAGGCCGTCTTCTATGCCTCTGTCTATACCTCTGTCTATGTCTATGTCTATGTCTATGTCGGTTTCTATGTCCATGAAGTGTATTCAATATCTGCCATGATCATTACCATAACTGATCTTGTTTTGCCGTGGCGCCCCCCGCTTTTGGCTACTGTTCGTTTGTATTTTTTATTTGTTCGCTTGCCGATGATGATTTTCTGCGGTTCATTTGAGTCACGAATTGCTCGAAATGCTTCGTTGCGACCTGGACAAGCATTTGGACTTGGACTTGGACTCGCTACCAACTGCCAGAGTTGGCGTGTTCTTTTGTCCGTGATTTCATTTTGATTTGCGCCACAAAACTTTGCACACGACAACAGCGAATCGTAGGTGCTCCCCTCTCCAAATGCTGTCATTGAATTTTAATTTAATTCAATGCATTGCCACGAGAATACAACAAAAACAACAACAACAACAACAACAGCAACAACATTTGAGTCTATTACAATGTTTTTAGAAGATCCCACTGCGATAATAAAAGCTGGGAAAATTTTTTAGCTGCCTTTGTGCTCTGATTCCCATTATTGGCATCATGATGCTGATATTTGTGCTCCCCCAAAAAAGTAACACAAAATGTCTTCATTTATGCCATGCTTATGCTAATGGATCAGAGATCTTACTTGGACTCGACCAGTGCAATGGGGTTAAGTTGTAATATTGAGTTAATTTCTATTTTGAAATTTAATTGCGCATTTTAAGCTTAAGTTGTGAGCCTAGTTGGAGTTAGAAATTAAGCAATTATGAAGATTATAGAGATTAATATTTAAATTTGTACTAACTTTGCTAGCTTTGGCAATAAAAAGAGCAACAAAAATTAAAGTTTTCAAAACTAACATTTCACAGACCACCATAAATACGTCAATAAATTCAATCACATAATATTGAAAATTTTCCTCACTCTTCTAACTGAATTCAAGCATATTAGCTCTAGACTCGATCATGCAAAAAGTCTTTCAGGCACACATGTAGTATAATATCTTTAACGAACACTGAGTCGGGCGAAGCAGCCCTATAAACCACACGCAAGGCATTTTAATAATAAAAATTTAATTTGTGGCTAACAAATTAATTTCAAAGCGCATTTACACCTCCTAATCTCAATCACTAAATTGTCGATGGAGCCAAAGGCGAACCGAAGCACAACCAAAGCCGATGCCAAAGCAATTGCCAAAGAAGTAGGCGTTACCCATGGAAACGGGCAACACTCACACACACACACACACACACACACATATATATATCCATTAGGCGCGCCTAAGCGGCAACATTAGTGTGACTATGGGCCATGGCAATGGCAATTTTCCCAAGGAGTCGCTGGCTGGCTGGATCTGGAAATGGAGCTCGCAATTACTGCTGCAAGCGCAACGCCGGCTATCACTCGCGCCAACAATATCAATATTTATGCAGACGATAACACCTTCTGATTTACGTCAGCATCGCATGCAGATGCACTGCGAGCTGCTGCTCCCAGCAGTTGATGCCGCCTACAGTTCTGTGCCTGTGCAGCCGTCGCTGTGCCAATGGCAATGGCAGCAGCAGCAGCAGCAGCAGCGACAGCGGCGGCGTTTCGATTTTTTCTATTAAGAGCTCAACACTTGCGCTACTGCGCAACTTGCAACAGGCAACTTGCAACTTGCAACTTGCAACGGGCAACCAGCAATTTTCAAGTTAACGCCCCGCATGGACCAAAGAAAAAAGTAAGAACGTTGCTGTCGGCTGTAACCGACAGCGCAATACTCGTTCATAGTGCAATAACAACCAAACAGGTTCCCTTCCACTGTTTGTTTTTACTTAACTTCAATCTGGAACGCAAACCATCACCAAAATGATATCAAACATGAGAATCGGTTCAGTTTTGACAAAGTTATGGGAGTTTGAGATATGGGAGCTATGGATCCGAGATCTTTACTTTTCAAAATTTTTGTACATTTTTGCGTGATTTTTGACGGAATTGACTTTAATGTTATTTTTATTCTATTTGTGGCCAGTAAAATCGATTCAAAATGCAAACTGGCAATTTTAAATTTTGAAAAATACAATTTTCGAAATTAAGTAATGTTTTTACCAAAAAAAAAATCAAAAAAAAATTGATTTTCAAAAACGCATGTATTTAAATTTACAGTCGATTTAAATGAAAAATCATGATCATAGGTTATACCCGAAGATAAGGATAACAAGCAGACCCAAGATGAATGCCCTGCAATACAACATTTTGAAGGAGCTTCACGGTTGCAGTGAAAAGCATCTGCATATTTTGGCTTAGTACAACCGTTTGCATTTTGCTTATAGGGTATAGAAAGTATAACATGTTGGACATAATGGATATTAGCATAAATTTTGCGCCGGCTACAACAAAATGTTGCTGCAGCAGTTGATTGCTATTGCCAGAAAATGTTGCCGGCAACAAATCGCAATTGGGAACGAGATCTCGGGCAGGCAACGCGGTGAGTGCGGCATGAATATGGAAGCTCCATTTGCAGGTTGGGCTTGTTGTCGGCGGCTGTGGGAAGCAAAAAAAAAAAAAAAAAGAGGAAGAAATAAGCACAAAAAGTAGAAAATTTGCTGAGGCAAATAAGGCGTAAAAAGTAAATAAAAAATAAAAAATACAAATACAAATAAAAATAAAGATGCGCATGTTTATTATTGTTGTCTGCGGTGAATGTTGCATTTATTATTTATTGAGTTGTTATTAGTGCAAACTACGCGCCTTGTTTATCTGATTTCAATGCTGGTGCTTCTGCTTTCTGGTTGCATGTCCAGGTAGCTAGCAACATGTTGCCGCTCAGTTGCGAATGTTGTTGCATGTTTGCAATTGTTGCTGCTAGCTGGTAGCTAAACATTTTGAATTATTATTGGCGCAACCAAGAGGCAACTTAATTAATACATGCCCCGCGCCTAACGCCTGGCCATCAGCTCAACGGCAATTACCACAAACACTCATCAGAGCGCAACAAGATACAGATGCAGCTACAAAGACAGATACAGATACAGATACAATCACAGATACAGATGCATACTGCACAACGAAATTGGAAGCGGCAGCTGTACAACTGCCGCTGACAATAGCCATTGGCCATTGGCCATTGTCAGCTCCATATTGTAGCTCCAAGTGCCGCACATTACTATTTTCAGCTGAAAATTACTTTATAGTGTTTGCGCGCATAAATTGATGTAATCGTTTGTTACCATTTCTGAACTCAACCAAACTAAACTCAACTGGCTAACAGTCGCTCCATTGTCGCGGCCAGCTCGCAGCCACAGCGAAAGACAAGAGCAGCTTGGCATTTGCCACGCACCACCGCACCACTGCACCACTGCACCGCCAGCAGCAGCGCTCAACGGTGCCGTTTGCTCTTTTATCGCACATTTGCGCATGCGTTTCACACTTTTTTCTCGCCAGACGCGCAGATATTCCGACTATGTTTGGCATGCGTACTGCCTGCGACTTGCTGTAATCAGGAATTTCAGTACCGCCTCCAGATCCTCCCCCAACAACACTTCTTGCAATGAGCAACAGAAAGGCGAGTGAAAAGAAAGAGCTCAAGGAAATAATACCAAACATGTTGCAATTAAAACTTACTAAAGTTAAAATGGATCATATAATTTTATTCAATATAAAATATCTAAGATAAATAACATTTTTTTGGGTTTTCTCAATTTGTTTGATAAGAAAAAGTTTTATAAGCAAACATAATCACAATAATTCCAAAGCAAATTTTTTGTTTAAAATATATTAAACCCAGTTTTTGAGTTTTTTTCCCACCATGTTATTAGCTAAAATGTTCAGTATGCTTACATCCCAAAATGTAAAACGTAAGTTAATGATATTGCATTAGCAGACAATTGGATCCATTAACGCGGTGGTTAGTTTTAGAAATCATTTTGATTTTCGCACATTTTCGTTTGAGCTGCTGTTTAATGGGGCGTAAATTGAGGAGTAACTAGTATATTATGCTATAAATCGGCAATAACACTTACCGTATATAGCGCGTTGCCAGTAGGCCAACCCCGCATGGTTGCCACTTCAGATTTGTTGAGCTGTTGTCCAGCTGCCCTTTTCGCTCCGCCCGCTCGATTGACTTTGTCATCAGCTTCAGTTGTGTCACAACAAGAAGGGCAGCAGAATTGTGGAACTAGCCAAAGCACATGCCATTATCTCCTTTGTTGTTAGAAAACATTGCTCTTTGTTTAGCAGATAGTTTACAATGCGTCCTGGGCCCTGGTTCCTGATCCAGAGGGTTCACTATGCGGTCTGTCGACGCTGGCAGCCAAACAAATTTATTGATTAATGCCCGTTTCGTTGGCTTTCGATTTGTGTTTGTGTTTGGGCAACAAAAACAACAAAACGCCGATCAACAAAGGCAGCGACACACATAATGGCACAGTTCCAACTGCCAATGACAATGACCTTCTGTCTGGGCGGACCAAAATAGAAGTAAGCCCATAAATAATGTCAAGAGTCGCCGCATGCAGTTCGTTCCCTGTCCCATCCCAATCGCGTCGACTCTTTGCGATTCTTTGGCGTCTGCTGACTTTGTTTTCCAACTGTCAGCACAGTTTTCACCAAGTTCACGGCATTTGCCACGCATAACTCATTCAAAACAATACAAAGTTCATTATTTAGCAATCAATTTGTTTTGACATGTTTGCCAGGCGTTAAAGGCCAACGCACAATTCGCAACGCTTCCTCGCCGAATTACACGTAAATGGCAAACGATGGCTTAAAGATTCATTATATTAACACTCTGAAGAGGATTGAATCGAAAGGAATAAGTAGTTGTTGAAAAATATATGTAAGCATTTTATAAATATATGTTTATATTTGTATTCATATCCTTATAAGCCAGCTATATTTAACTGTTTCTCCATCTGTATTGCAACTGTATCAATATCTTTGTCTGTAACTGTATATGTATCTGTAACTAAATATGTATCTGTATCTGTGACTGTATCTGTGCCTGTATCTGTATCTGTGACTGTATCTATTTCAGTATCTGTATATTATTTGTATTCGCATCTCTTCTGTAGCTGTATCTGTGTCTGTATCTGTGTCTGTATCTGTATCTGTATCTGTATCTGTGACTGTATCTATTTCAGTATCTGTATATTATTTGTATCCGTATCTCTTCTGTATCTGTATCTGTGGCTGTATCTATGTCGGTATCTGTATATTATCTGTATCTGCATCTCTTCTGTATCTGTATCTCTTCTGTATTTGTCATTTGTATCCATATCTTTTTCTGTATCCACATCTCTAGCAGCATCTGTATCCGCAACGCTGTCGGATTGAGCAATTGTATCTTTGTATCTGCAACTGTATATTATTAATACACATTACTTATATTACTCTTTATATGCTTAGTAAATATTTCATAATGACCACATTCTTTCGAACAACCTAATATAATAATTGAGTTCATTTGTTTTTTAGCTTGTAACTCTGCTCAAATCTCTTATAAGATACTTATACTTTGTATTCATCACTCTAATCCAGCAATTAGTCAATACTAAACACCTTTCACACCTTTAATACGTATCGATGCCGAATCCAATACACACGCACGCACACACACACACACACACACATGTAAGTAATGCCGTCAATGTCATACATCCAATGCAAGTGCAAAGCGTATGTGATTCAATTGCAATCACAGCTAGTGAACCTGGTGGCATTTAACGTTGGTGCTGGTCGAGGGGGAGGGGGAGAGGGGGAGCGGGGCTAGGGCTGGCCTGAAATTCAGAGGCAGATCCACTCGGAACAGCGGGCAACAATAACAAGAGGAGGGCAATGCCAAAAGCGCAGCTGGAAAACAGTCAACAAAACAAAGATTTGAGTTTAGATCAAAGCGATTTCACCGCCACTTGCTGTTAACTCGATGGCGCTCAAAGGTACACACGATAAACTTGCACTGGACTCGGACCTGGTCCTGTACATGCGCTGGAGTGTCGTGTAGCCAGTGTCTAGGCTACCCAAAGGCGCACAGAGAGCGATTTTGTGATTTTTCTGATTTTCTGATTTTGCTGTTTGCTTTGCTTTCAAAGTGTGCAAATGTTCGCGTCAGGCAATTTGCTGACGCGTTTGTTGTAATTAAATCGATGGAGCTCTGGCATCGATCGGATCGGGAGTCCGGCAGTCCGGCCGTCCGGCAGCCCGGCAGCCCGACAGCCATTCATTGTGTGTGCTCATGAATCTGGCGCTGTCCAAGTCCATCTGCCTCTGTCTGGTGTCTCAAACTCTGGGGCGGTCTTTGGCCCGGTCGCGAGCTCTGCTAATCTGTTGGGACGCCGCTCGATCGCCGCGATCGTTCGCTTGTTACTCTTGCATACAAATGACACAAATGTATGGGGCCGCGTCTGCTTTTTGTATTGTATGTATTTCTAATGCCGTCACAGGCGATCAGATTTGTGGCCACATCAGACTGAGGACTGAAACAGCTTGCAGCATGCAGCATGCAGCATACAGCATGCAACATGCAGCCTTCAGCTGGCTGCCAGCGATGGAGCATTTGATTTCACTTCGACGCTAATGGCGACAAACTGCCGTGGAGCGCTAAATTGTTTGCCTGGCATTGCCGCGAGCAGCCGGGAATATAACCTATACATCTGGTGTATAGCATATGTCGCGCTGCGATCGCCCGTTGAGCGGCAGCAGAAACAATCTTTCGCCAAAACAATTTATCTATTTGTGTCTGTCAGATAGCCAGCTGAAATGGCGACGATTATGCTGCCAGCCACTGGCACCGTTGATCACATACATTTTGATGATCATATGATGATCTACATGCTAATCAAATCACATTGCCGCACCGACCAATTACTCAGAGCAACACCTTTGCGGTTGCGGTCCAAAACGAATGACTTCGGCGACAAACTGGAGTCCGCAAAAACAACAACAGCACACACACACACACACACACACACACACAAAGACACACACATGCACACATTGATTACCCAGAGCTGTGTAAAGTGTGGATAAGTAATGGCTTGCATGTTGGTCATTTGTCTTCATTGGAGCGAACAGTGCTCCACGGACTGCCAATGCGATTATTGTGAATGCCTCGGGGCTATTTTCCAGCTACTTGTTGTGATTGTGATTGGTTAATCAGATGCTTCGCTACTGTTGTGCGGTCCATTTGGACGCAAATGAATCTGTTGGCACCGATACAACTCCTCGCGGTGTCGGATAGGACATTTTGCAAAACAAACTTTGAAAATTGTTGTAAATTTGTACACTTAATGAAATTGACACATTTGCTGCAGAATATTCCAAACTTTCTAAGATATCCCGTTAAAGTGTTAAATATAATGCAAAAAAGTGAAAACAAGTGCGCAGCTTTAAAAATTATTGTAAATTTGTACTTGACACATTTGCTGCAGAACATTTCAAACTTCTTCAGATGTTTAAGATTTAAGATAAATTTTTAAAGTGTTAAATAAAAACATTTGCTGCAGAATATTCCAAACTTTCTAAGATATCCCGTTAAAGTGTTAAATATAATGCAAGAAACTGAAAACAAGTGCGAAGCTTTCTGTTCAGCAATTTGCCTGTATATATAAAAAAAAAAGATGAAACTAATTTGACTCAAGCAAAATTTTATGCCTTTAAAATTTGTAGACTAAAATTTTATTATATATGGACAAACACCAATAGGCTCAATTTCATTTTGTAAGCAGAGTATATATAATAATGTAATGTCGAACTGCACAAAGAATATGATTGAAAATTAAAAAAAAATAAATATATAATATTTATATAATATTTAATTAGAAGGCTGAGATTTAATGATATTTTTATATCGTAGAATTTAGAGTTATAAAAATGGGCTTAAACGGAACATGATTTCGTTTACTTATAGTATTCTAAAGCTTGTTTTAGTGCATTTTAAAAATGACGAAGATATTGCATTTCAATATCGTAAAAGGTAAGGTCCATTTAGATAAGTAGCTTTTGCATTTCAGCCTTGGCATGCGGCAATCGTCTTCGAAATGTGACTGCGTTGTTGGCCAGATGATGTGAGGCTGGTAGCTGGATGCCTTATGGTGGATGCTGAGCGTGCTGGCCCCGTGACACATTCACATTGCACATGCTGAGCTTGTAATACGCTGCCCCCGCAACAACCCCTCCCCCACCTGCTACTAGCGGCAGAAGCAGCAGCCTGCTGTGGTTGTCAGCCGAGTGAGAATTGTGTCACATAGTCATGCGCTGACACTCGGCGTCGCCCGGGCCTGTGTTTGTGTCTATGCCTGTGTCTAGGTCTGAGCCAGAGCCAGACTCTGGCTAGCGGTATATTTGTTGGCCAAAGTTTTCCTGGAAACAATCGACGAGTGTACAGCATTTTGCCTGCTGTCGCTGTTGCTGCTGCTGTTGCTGCTGCTGCTGTTGCTGCTGTTGCTGTTGCTGCTATTGCTGCTGCTGCCTCCACTCCATAAATCTCGCCACACAATGACAAAATATTTGCAAATCGCAAGGCGCGCTTCAGAGAAGCCGCCTCTCGATACAAATCTATTTTCGTTTGGTTCGGTTTGCGCTTGCCCGCTCCGTCCGGCATTATTATATTGTTTGCTCCATGCCTGGTCTCAGTCTTAGTCTCAGTCTCAGTCTCAGTCTCACTCGGACTCGGACTCTGACTCTAACTCCGGCTCTGCCTCCACCTCCGCCTGTTGCATAGCGTGCGAGCGCCTTTGCCTTCAACTTGTTGTGCGGCACCAAACAATTGTCTATTCTTTTTCAAATGCAACCGCCAATATGCGCCGCCTGGTAGCAGCAACTGCGATGCGCCACAGTCACCGTCACAGTCACAGCCGTTGGCAAACGACTCCCCCGGGGCAGCGTCTGTCGCCGAGCTGAATTCACAGGCACGGCCGCCTCCTGTTGCCGCCTGGGGTCTTCTGCGGCTGCTGTTGTTGTTGCTGTTGCTGTTGCTGTTGCTTTTCTGGTCGCGTTTAACATACAAATTGTTACACTTACAAGTGAAATTTATTATTGCTCGCACTGTGCGACTCATCTTTGTGGCTGTGCATTACTCATTGCAGGATTATCATAAGCTCCGCTTTGCCGATCAGTTCGAAGAACTTACTCCCTAAACGTGGCTGATTTCTCACTTCGCATACGCCACTTGCTGCTTATTCAGCCTGTGTTCCTAAGTGTCATCAATCATGCTTTGGTTTAAGCCCGCTCCAAGGCGAAACACTTTAAGCCAAATACGGCCAGTTGTTGCCTTAACTTCACAGCGTGAATGCCTTTAAATATGGACCGATCGTTGTCCGCCTGGTCGAAATAGAAATTGCTCAAGCATTCAATTAAATAAGTTCATTTTTTATTAGCTCTAGGAACAGCCATTTCATTAAATTATTTGCGTCAGCCATAACTGGGGACATCTGATTTTTCAATTTTATGTTATGCATTATTTTACAGTTAGTAGGCAAAGTTAGCAGCCATCTATCCATTAATAGAGCCTTATTTGGGGCGTACAAATATCTAGAGTAAAATTGCAGTATCTGCAGCTTATTTTCTTGATATTTATTTTAATTTTTACTTTACTTTATATCTGCCTTACTTCAACATTTATTCTCTTACTCGCTCTATTTCTTCCTTAGTGCTCTTCTTTGTCTATCATTCTTACCTTCTCTCTCTCTCTCTCTCTCTCTCTCTCTGTAACTCTCTCGTCCCTACATAAAAATCGCCCTTCTTTGCGATTCTCATACCCTCAAGTAATACTTACATATAAACTGATATATGTTTTCCTAGAGATGTTTATAAATAAAAGTTAGATTGTAATTATTCTCAGTTTCAATTTTTTAAAGATCTCGCGAGATCTCTTTCAGGATATTAAATTACCTCATTACTTTCTTTTGAAAGTCAACTTTAGGTGAAGTGTTTTACCATTGTCAAATCCGCTGACGCGAAAGGCGAACTGACAAAATGTTTTGCTTTCGCGTTGTCTGCAGTTGTTTCATTTTGGTCGATCAGCAGTTCAAGTCGAATGTGTCAACACTTAAAATTAGATTATACCATATTTGCACTGACTGATTTTCAGGCTGTAATCGCGATCATATTTGGGTGCTGTGCACAAGCGCAATATTTAATTTTGGACTGGAATCGCTACCGTTGGCAACGCCGTTTGGCCAGTTGCCAGTTGGCAGTGCGATCAAAGAGCATTTGGCCAGGCAGACAACAGACGGCGCGGCCGAGCGGTAAGCTTGTAATTCAATCTGCTTGCATTCAGACATGTAACAGCAATTTTAAAACAATTTTCAACTTACTGACAGAGCGGCTACCGGATTGGCTCGGCCCCAGCTAAGCTGAGAGATCTGAAGATCTGAAGATCTTGAGATCTGAGAACTGGCAACGGCAACGCTTTTGAGTGACTTTGGTACCAATCTGTCCATCATCATTACCATCAAGTGTAACATTTGTGACGACAGGCAGGCAAGCAGAGGACAGACAGACAGACGGACACAGATACCAGCCAGTAGGCGCTGCCTCAGGTGCCGCTCCTCTTGCGCTCCTTCGATCTGAGACCGAAGCTGCTACAGCGTGCTGTGAATGCCAGTGCAATTACTTTGTAATTTAAGTTATTGATTGCCACGCTGCGAATGCGAGCTGCACAAGCTGCCAACTGCCATAGTCTTCAGCTCCAGCTCCAGCTCCAGCTCCGTATCCGTCACCATCTACGTCTCTGTGGGCTGTTTAGGCTTAGATCTCAGGCCAAGGCTCTTAGATAATCTCAACGCCGCACCGTTACAATAGCACCCAACGCTTTATATGCCCTTTAAAAAAAGAAATGGGTCGCATCGAGCATATCAGCTATTCAAGTAAATTGGACCTATAAAAAAACCTTAGAATTTATTCAGTTCTGTAAAGTAACAGATAATAAAATCTTAAGAAAATAAATTACATTGTATTTTAGTTTAAATTCTAATGATTCTATTTCAAAAATTTTAAACTTTCAGTTCAATTTATTAAATTTAACTTTCTTACATTTTTTAAATCCTCATTCTTAGGTAAGTTGTTGAAAAATTATTTTAAAAATGTATTGTTTAATATGTCATCATTATTTTATTTTATAAAAGCAATGTAATAAGCAATTTTTTCATGGAAATCAAGTTCTCAATTGCATTGAATTAAATATAGTATAGTTTAGAGTACTTGAGTATAGAGTATAGTTGAGTTCGCCCAGCATCGGTTACGTTTAATTTATTTGATACTTTTTGCCTTTTATCTGTTATGCGTTCACCTTAGAATTTATACAGTCGCTGCGGCACTCGGTTATTCCGACATTTTTCATGTTTGGATTAGCTGCTAGTGATCCATCCGCAAGTCCAGAGTCGGAGCCAGCGGAGAGCCATTGATTCAATTTATGGCAAAATTCAATTTAGATTTTTGTAATCATTTAGTTGTAGCGTTGTTTTTTGTTCCACCTTTTGATTGGTGCTGTTCTTGATTTCATTAAATGCATTCACTGGCTTTCAGCCATTTGCAGAATTTTGCTGCAGGCTGCGCATTATTTTTTTCTTTTGTTTTGTTGTTTTTGTTTTTTTTTGCTTTTTGTCATTTTCGCATTGCTCGAATGTGTTAGCCATTCGATCCAGCTCAGTTTGACGCCAGTTGATGGCTTATAATTGCAAGACAGGCCAAGGAGTGAGTGGAAAAAGGGGTGAAGGTAGAAAAAGTCAACTGTGCAGTTTTTTTTTTATTATTTTGATTTGTTGTTGTTGTTTTTTTTTTGTTGTTGCTTTATGCACTCAAAACTGTCATAATTTATTGTGGCGTGTTATGTTGTCCTGTGTTGTCTTTTATTTTGTATTGTTTTGCGCACTGACAACAGGTTGATGCATCGATTGTCGTCATGTTGTAATGCTGACATTTATGACAGTAATTTGTTTTGTCAATTTGTAAGTCAGTTGTGAAAACAAGCGCCCAGAGGGGAAGATCTTTGGAAAGAAGTACAGCGCCATCATCAGAAAACCTAGTCAAGTTATAGCGGTATAAAAATATTCTATGAAAAGAGACTAGAAAAAGTAAATAAAAAAGGAACTAACAAAGCCAGTAAGAATTACAAAAATGGAAAAACCATATTTATAATTTAATCTTTGCAATAAGGAATTTTGGAATTATTTAAAGATTTGCTTGAAATAAGCTTAAATGAGCTACGATATAAATAAATATTTAAATAGTATTTTTCGATTTTTTATTTAACCCTTATAATTCTCTAAAACAATTTCAGCTGCGTTTTGATCAGTTTGTGGTCAAATCACATGGTTATGGCCTATAGCCACACATCCACCAGCAAAGGTTAACATTGTGGTTAACAGTTATGGAGAGTGCACAAATTTGGTATATCAAATGCTAGGCGCTAATTACTCTTTATTGGTAGCAGCTAGTCCACATCATATTTCACAGCAATAGTTGGGCCCTTGTATGGTCTGTCGGCTTTTACTACGTGCCTGAGAGACCGAGATGTGGGATAGCTTGATTTGGTGTCCTTTACTGGGGATCCAAAATGAAAGGCAGCGCTTTGATGTTGAGCGCAGAACTATGAATATGGCAGGCGATGACATTGAAGGCATTTATATATTTTGTGAGTGCATCACCTTACCTTGCCATATGCATTTCACTTGGCTTGGTTCTCCTGTTAATGTGGTTATGTAGTTGGCTGTTGCCCCAACGACTTTCGCCGCCTGATGACTACTAACAAAGAAATCAAAGCGAGCCTTCACATTGCGCTCAAATAAATCACAATTCGAACCAAATCAGTAGAAAATCCCGTGCCATAAGCGGTCAAGTGTTGTCCATGAGTGCCTCACTAATTTGGTCATTAATTGGCATTACTTATATGTTTGTATATATGTACATACATATGTATGATGTGTATGTCGATATGTCGACTCTACCTCTATCTATCTCCCTCCCGTCAGCTGTCCCATGACTAAATTCTGAAAACACCCAAAAGGCATAACTTGAGCTCATAAATAACAAAAATTGCTAAAGACAAACGACGTTGCTATTTAATATAACAATATTATGATTATAAATAGTAAGAATAATAATAATAATAATAAATGTGCCAAAACAAGACAAACAGCTGCCAGCAACTGCTGCAAAAACTTGTCGCAACTCATCGCATCGCAAATCGCAATCGCAATCGCAATCACAACTCGAGCAGAAGAAAGTATCGAATACGGATTGCGATTTGGTCATGCGATGGTGTTTTCCTACGCAGCTGGAAGCCATTTTTAGACCGCGCCAGATGATCGATGATCGATGATAGATGATACCCAGGTCGCTCTAAAGCTCCAGAGCTGCCGCTGTCTTTTGAAATGGACTCGACAACGGCAGCGCCCAGGGGGCATCTTGTTTAGTTTTGGGCTGGCCTTACACGTTAGCCGGTAGCCGATAGCCGATAGCCGGTAGCCGGTAGCCGATAGCCGCCAGTGCCAGATCGAAGGAGGCAACTGCCATTTGAACCTCTCTCTCACTTTGAGATCGCCAGATCGGCGTTTATAGTCAGAGCAGACACCAATGGCCGGCAAAATGCAACAAGTTCATCGGGACGCATTTTTGGTAAATTACTTGCACCATGTGACGTCTGTATTGGACAATCTAGATCGAGATCGTTCTCGTGCATCGTTTACGACAGTTTATGACAGTTTAGTCCATGTTATCAATTACAACAACTGTCAACATAATAAGGCACACCACCAAGACACTTATGGACTTGAGTACTGTTGCAATGCGACCCAAGAGACGCCCAAGCGATTTTGTTCTTTTGACAATTGAGAATTGTTCGCTTGAAAATATGTAATTTTGATTATTACTAAAAGTATTTGTTGTAGCAATTAGAAATTATTAAAAAAAAGACAATCTTAATTTAATAAATATATTTAATAAGTAAATTGATATATAATGTAATTCAATTAAGAAACCTTATATAAATTTAAAAAAAAATCATTATTTAACTGATTCTTTACTCAGATTAAAACTCATATCCAAATAGGGCAACTTTTTAGAAAAGACATTTGTCCATTGAAAATCAGCTAGCATAGAAAATGTGGTAAATCTATAACGGTATATGTGGGATAAGACCTGGCTAGATAAATTCCTCAGCAAATCTTAAAAAAGGATTTGAATTAATCCATAGCGAGCTAACAGCTGATGACTGGCATGCAAAATGTCAGACAGATTTATGAGAACGGACAGATTTGGAGCAAGAGGCTAGCTTACCGAGAGGGGAACTGGGGTGTGGGGTGGCTGGAGAGCGACAGCAAACGATGTTACGCATTAGACAAACAACAAGCAGTCAGACGAGTCCAAATATATATTTTAAATCCGCGAGCTCGAGTTTTCAAAAACTGAAGACGAAATTAAGCCGTATGCTGATTTCATTTTAATTACGATGCTGCCTCATAGCGATGGCAATCAGGCATGGCAAAGCTGGATCGGCTTAGAGCGACAAGTGCGTAATGCATGGCATGGGGCATCCATGCAATTGCAAACAAACGAGCACACACGTATGTTTAATTGCAGAGTAGGTAGAGCTCAAGATGCCAGCCCAAATACGAAAGTCAGGTCTTAAATTGGCCAAGACCGGGCAACTGCTGAGAACTGTGGCGTCGTGATCACTTAGCGATCGTCACCTCGGCTTTTGCGTTCGCCATTCGTCAAACTTTGTTAATGTGTCGGGACCAAGTGCAACAGTCATAACTCATTTGCCACTAACTGGCTGCCCAAAACCTATTTATTGTTTAGGCCATGAACGTGCGAGCAGAACAACAACAACAGCAAATAACAAAAATTTTGCAAATTGGAGTTATGTATTGCCAGTCCAATGAATAGGGCAGCAAAACCAACTCAGACGCCTCTTGCTCGTCACGCATTTCACTGAGTACCTGTGGTCCATATCCCCCGTTCCTGCTGCCCCCGGCGCCCCTGAACATTTGACTATGTCAGTTGCCCGCAGCGCAACAATGAATATGAACAGCCCAGCGTTTTGCAGGCGCAGGCGAAAGTTTTTTTTTTTTGTTTGTTTGTGTTTTTCAATATTTTATTTGTGCTAGCTAGGAGGACTTGGACTTTCATTCAGTGCCAGAGCCAGCGACACGTTGGCGACATTGACAAATGCATTTGGGAACAACGAGACGACGACGTGCGCACGCATACAAAACTCCAAAACAAAAAAATATATTGAAAAAAGTATAGTTGCCTGCAGTATATTGGGTGCCCTTGTCCTGGAAATAGTCCGTAGGGATTAGTTTTTGCCTTTTTACTCTATTCCTTAGGCATTTATCATAAATCTCTTACAACTGATCAACTGTTTGTGTTCAGTATGTAAGGTTGGATCCGGTTACTTACTCTTCCGCCGCCTCATTTCTCTCTTACTCTCTCTCCGTCTCATTCTCTCTTTTATTTTCTATGCTCATATTCACTTTCCTCTTTTTAGAGTACTCTCCATGTCTCTTTCTTTCTGCTTTCTCTTACTCATTCTCTCCCTATCTCTTTCTTTCTATAACAGTGCTTCTTTCGCTCACTCTCAAGCTTTCATATATCGCCGTTCTATGCGATTTTCATAATTTCAAAAAGCAAATACAGATTTTAAGATTATTAATTAATAAGTATTTAGAGTAAGGGAACTCGATGCCAATTATTAATATAGTAATGTTATTATTTATCATTTAAATATTATATATGTATATTCAAAACACAAACACAGTAAATTTTACTTAGAGGCCAATTTTATAAATCAATTTTCCAATACCAAGAGATTTTTTATGTTTTGTGAAAACAAACTGCGCCAAAGATGAAAGCCGCAGCGGTCCGTTGCATGTGCTCTCCTAATGCTTTGTTGGCCTGGCGGAAGTTTTAGTTTATTCGAGTTGACTTGCAAAACTATGCGACACCCAAAAGGACGGTACCCAATCGTTCCAGCGCAGGAATACGTTCACCCACCCCGCCCCCCCACCCCTCCCCCTGCTGCCCTGCCCGTCGTCAGCCGGCAATTATGGCGCGCGTGACACTCGCCGCTTTTGCCGCTTATCTTTTATTTAACGTGTTCGCTCTGTATAAATATGGAGGAGCCGGAGCTAAAGCCGGAGCCTCAGATGCTGGACAACAGCAGTCGGCAGGCCAGGCATCCACGCATCCAGCCGGCAATAGCTTCATTTGCGGTTGCTGGCTGCGCAACTCCTGCACTTCATTAATTATGCGAGCTGGTCGCCCGCTCGCCGGCTAACGTCCAGCGAATGGGGAGCAGAATGGATGGGCACGGCCAGGCAATGTTCCAGTCAGCGTCATCGTGGTCGTCGTCGTCGTCGTCATCGTTTGCGGCATGATAAAGTTGTAATTTGTTGGCAGTTAAAGGTGTTGCTTATAGTGCAACTAATCGACGTAATAAACTAAACTATGCGTAGCTAAACGAGGTCTGGGTAATTTGTCGCAAACGATAATGATGATGATGATAATGATGCTAATGATGATGGGTAGAAATGATGAAATATCAATCAACTGAAAGACTATAGATATAAATGATATAAAATATAAAATAAAATATATATAAAAGGCAAAGGTTTTTGTCAATATATTGTAGGGAAAAAACTTAGTTGCTTAAAACAAATTAAGATCGTGATAAATCTATTAAAATTCTAACTTTGTTGCTGAACAAAGGGTATTACAATTTTGTTTTAAAAAGTTTTATTAAAAACTGCGCATTTAAACCTATCGAAAATTCATCTTTTGTACATTCTCTCTTGTTATGTTGAATATTTGCCAATTATAAAAGATGTTAGAAAATAAGTAAAAATGCCGCAAAGCATCTGAAGACTTAACATGCACATTTATATTTGCCACAACAATTTCATTTCTTTTGCAAGTTCTCAGCCTCAGTTCCTTTCCACTTGCTGGCGAATTTCGTTTGTACGGTAGGGCGTATGCAAATAGAATTGGTGTCAACAACAGCAGCGGCAACAACAACAACAACAATAACATTACAAACATACGCTAAAGTGAAAACTCGAAGAGGCAATGCAACAAGCAGAACCAAAAGGTAAATAGCTGCAACAAGTGGATGCCCATTTGGCATTGGCCTCCACATTGGCCACGGCCTCGCGGATGGATGCCGATATACTGCCAGCCATATAATGCAGCTCATCAGCCACAGACGGAGGCAAATGCAACATGTGCTCCATTGCACACTCGTACACACACACACACACAGAGAGAGAACAAGCGACCTGGCCATAAACAAATATGAGTAGCTGTGCAGCCTGTGCTGCCTTCTTCTGCTGCAGCCGCAAGAAGTGTGGGAAAATTTTCGGAATTTCTTTTGCCCCCTCGTCAAAGACAGGTTTTTTCGTTTTGGCCCGAAACTGTGGACTATAGCACACTGCAGCTGGAGTTGAAGCTGGTGCTGGAGCTGGTGCTGGAGCTGGAGCTGGTGATGGGGCGTGGCGGGGCAACTCTTTCGCTAGTTCGGGCTAGGCATGCCAACTAGCGAAATTCTTTTTGATAATTTAATTTAAGAAATATTGTATATAGCCTTGCTAGATGTCCGCACGCCAAACGCCGACGACCCCTTGACCAGCGGGGCACGCGAATGAAGCGCAACCAATTCCCGCCTGGTTTGTCTAGTCTTCGCCTGGCCTGCCTCTTGTTCTTCTCTGGCTCAGTGTGTCGCATTAAAGCTAATCATCATTCACTATTCGCCTGGCAACAGCAGAGAAAGTTACTTTGCATCCAAACTCAATATCAACCAACAATTTTTGACTACAACATTTTGAAATTGCATAAAATCTTATATTTGCATTTATTTGAAAGATAGAATTTTTAATTTTATTTTTTTTAAATATTGTCTGAGCATCAATTTCCATGTGAAATAAATACTCATCTTCAAAACTAAACTTGTTATACACAAGAAATCATTTATTTTTTAATTTGACATATATTTATAGTTACAAAATAATTCAGTTAGCTGATATGATTGAGTGCAAGGAGTACTACGTATATAAACTATTTTAATAACCCTGCTTTCGGCGACTTCTTACCCCCAGCGGTTGAGAACAATTCAGCTCAGGTCTTATATCCAGACCAGTTGGTCGCAGCTCCCAGTGGCCCCAAAGTGTTTTTTTGTTTACCGCTCGACAAATTGCTGTGCTTTTGGCATCTGCACCTCAGGTACCGGTATACCATATATGGTCCATCGTAGACACTTTGCGTGTCCATAGCACTGTGTGTGTGTGTGTGTGTGTTTGTATGTGTGTCTGCACTAAACAAATTGTTAAATTTATTGCCGGTCGTAAAGAATGGTCGCAGTCGCAATCGGCGACACCGTCGAGTAGACCAAATAAACAACAAATAAAACAAGAAATTCCTATTGTAATATACTCGAACATAAATGTGGAGCCCAGCAAATTGGGCGCAGTCAACAGAATATATATATATATACATATATATATATATGTACAATAGCAAAACCTTCCGTCAACTTTGCCATATTTGCTTTGATTTTGACATCTTTGGCATTTTAGCGTTTAATTAATTAGAGAACGTGAACTATCCATAGTTTGCCAGCCAAAGCGACAGTTCGATTTCATTGGCGCCGTTGTCAATCACTCAATCAATCCATCAATCAGCGAAACATTCCTGAATCTTCTTCAGTACCATGTGGAGTGAAAAATTGCGACAGAGCGAGCATTTGGAATATGCACGCCAGAATGTGAAATGATTATAATGTGAAACTTATATATTGGCATTTAAAACTCTGAGAATTTGCAACTTTCTAAATATATGTTAAGCTATGATTTAATATTATGTACCGTTTACATTGATATTTTTGATTTAAATATATGTAATCAGATATTTATAAGAATTGGAAAGGACCACCAAAAATTATTTATATTTCATTTATACACCATATTTATTATATTTTTTATGACTTACATTCTAACCGTTGACACATTTCCCAATATAGACTTAACAATTGAAAAATGTAACGAATTTCAGCGCAACCCTCATAAATACCTTTATCCAGATCTCGGTAAGCATTGTAGAGCTCTTGATCGAGCATGCCTGCAATTACCAACTCACCCCCTCCCCCCACTTCGTTCCTCTTATCGAGGGGCCGCAACCAGCGCCAAGCAAATTAGGAAGCTAGGCTAATGAAGAATTTACATTGTTTGCCAAAACGAATTATTATTAAGCGGGCAGGCGAGCAGAGTGCATGGGATGTGGATGAGGATGCGCAGAACTGCGGTCAAACAAAACAACGACCAATTATATCGCCGAGCTTTGATCTCTTGCCAGGGGCCGGTCGGCTAGACCCTGACTCTAGGAACTGCCACTGCCAGTTGGCCTGGTCTATTAAGCATACCGAAAGAAAGTAGCGAATGCAGCCACGGAAATGTGAAGCAATTGTTTTGGCATTTCGGTTGCACTTTGTTCTAAAGCCGCGCCATCAGAGCTCGCCGAGACAACCAATTCCCACTGAGCATGGCCAGCGAGAGATATGCGATTCTCGGACTCGAATAATACGTACTCAAGTTCGCTTGGCTTCATAGTATGTTGACCCGGCAATTTGCAAAGAAGATTACGCATTGCTGTATAAATCAAATGGAGCGTGTGCTACGCCAAGTCAAGGTGCCCCAAAAAGCACCCCGAAATCCCCAAATTCAATTAATGTCAGTCGTAAAAACGCAAGTCAAATGCCTGAGATTTATAGGGTAAACCAATTTTAGCGGGGCGCAAAGACCAACGAAATGAAATCCATTTAAATATTTTGTTGCGCTGGCCAAGCCCTAAAGTCGTCGCGCTGTACGCGCTACTTACACCCAGAGCCAAGTTAAAGGCGCTCCAATTTGTCACTCTTCATTTTTTTGTTGTTTTCTTATATATATTTTTAATTCTTGTAGGCCTGCAAAAAAGTGTTATTTGCTCTAACCAAAATAAAGCTACTTGACTTTGCCACTTTATTTATAACTGCAACTTAAAAGTCAAATTTAAAAGAGCAATAGCATAAAATTCAATTTTAAAACAAATCATTTTTTGTACATTTTTTTGTATATTTACATTTTAAGTTGTGGGCAAGAATGTTATTAAATAAATAGACTAGATTATTATACTACTAATATTTTTTTTATAACAAATACTTTCATTGGGTAGAATTATTATTATTTTAAGTATATTTAGGATTTGTTTAGTAGGGTATATGGAGTTCATGTTGGCGAATCTGCACTCGTTATCTCTGAAGAGGAGCGCCTGAAACGAAGTGAGGCAACCACAAAAGCAAACCAGATCGCACAATTGTTATTAGGCTCTTTTGAGCAAATGCCGCCATGGAGCATCGGGGAGCGAAACTGAAGCACGCGCTCTTAACAAATTGGGCTACGAATTTATACGACTTGCTCGGAGAAATGTGCGCCGATGACATCACCGGCGAAATATGTGCCCCCAAAGGCGCGGCCGGTTGGCGGCGCAGATGCGAGATGTGCCCAAGTATGACGCAGATGCGACCTATGGCAAATGTGAAACGGCTGTGAGGCTAGGGCTATCCGGTCGGGGCATTGTTGACACTCGTTCGTCATGAGGCAAGACCATACCAGGATGCAAACTAGTTTCCGTCTCTTTTTCTTCTTTTTGGGTAGAACGAATGCGGTACGAGATTCCAAGGCAGTTCAATGTCAGCTCGGCTAAGTTATGCAAATTTTGGCAGGCTCTTCAGTGTTTGATTTATGTGTGTCAGGGATTGGGAGCGGAATCGCGTTGTCGGCGCCTGATTGTGCATAATACTGAGGCAAATGAAATTAACAACAGTCTGGTAAGCGGCGTGTCCTGTCGCAGCATTCCGCATTCACATCCTGGCGCGTCGACACCTTTATGAAGTGTCAAAGTCAAGAGCCAAGTTCATTAATTTGACATGAGCCGTGCTCTTGAAACTGGAAACGAAAACCCTATGGGCAATGTTTACATACATAATTGTTGCATAATAAACCCATTAATCAACCTATGAATGAACTAGTCCACGGGGTTGGGCAACTAACTGAAGTTTGCTAATGGTTCAAGACGATGTTTTGATGCATTTCAGTTTTAAACATTTAACTTACTTCTCTTTTTTTTTTGTTTGGTTCATTTTAATGGCAGCCAAAAGAGCATCTGGCATCATTTGTACTCATTTGTAGTTTGCGTTAAAGAAATTCGGAACAGAAGGTGGAGGAAATTTTAAAGTTCAAAATGTTCAGTTACGCATTGTAGGGATGGGCTATAATGATTTTAGAATAATTTACAAAATGTGCGAATATATGGCGAACTGCAAAATAGATTTAAAGATGCGGAAGAAGGGTAAGGAAATGTATTGTAGCATACTTAACTGAATATCCCACCTACTGAAGTTATGGAATTTTATATATATATTGACAATTTTTATATTTAAATGCTAAATTATTAAATAAACTCGAATAGCTGGAAATGTGTAAAATAACCAGTAGTAAATTATCTGTCTGATTCTGAGCTCGTGGTATACTTTTTACTCTTCACTCGCAGCTTCTGAGCGAGTCATTTCCTAGTGTGCGTCTGTCTGGCGTACGAGTACTTCAATATCTAGTATGTATCATGTTTAATAGGTGGTCGTCTTCATCGTCAACTTTGTTGTTGTTGTTTTCACTGCTGCCGGCAACATTGACAGCAGCGGTTGCAACAACAACAACAACAACATCAGTACAGACAGTGGCTAAAATATGTTCCGTGTCTGGTAGTCTATCTCTGTTGCACTCACACCCGCTCAGTGCGTCTATTCTGCTCTAGCCGCCCATTGCGAGCAGCGGGCAATGCAATTGTAAAATTGAATTATTCATGGCGATTGTACGACAATCAATTGAAATTGAAATAAAATGCTGCTGCCAAGTCGCTGTTGCTCTGTGCTGTTGTTGTTTCTGTTGTTGTTGCTGTTGTTGTTGTTGTTGTTGCTTTTTTTTGCTACCGCCTTTGACATGTGCGCACAGCTATTTTTCCATTTTTTTCTTCTTTTTTTTGTATTTTTCATCTCATCGTCTTTTGGCTTGGCTTGCGTTCAACTGAAATTGTGATTTAAAGTATCTGTATCTGGATCGATTTGGCAGCGATCGAATGTCGCAGTGTCGCCATGTGGCCATGTCGCATCGGTCTTCAATTCGCCTGCCCGCTCCACTGCACTCCTCCGGCACTGTCCTGCAATTGGCATGCAGGCTGCATGCAGAAGCAGATTTGTCGCCTATTTTGCTGGCTTTTGCTCTTTTTGGCCAACGACAATTTGTATTTGGAAATGTTGCATGTTTAAGTCTTTCAACATCCTCATCATTGGAATTTGTTTTGGATTTTTATTTGGCCTTGCCGTTTTTTTTTTTTTTTGTTTTTTTTCTCAATTTTTAGCCATCGATTTGTTTTCAATTTACATGCTTAAATTTTGATTTCATAGTAGACAATTTTTGAACTTACATGTACGCTTATCAATGTTGGCCAGCAGGTACATTAATCTCTCTGCGCACTGGTCAACAGTAATTTGAAGTAGATTGCGCTCTAATAAATATGAGCAGACATCAAAGCTAATGCCCCAACTCATCACCATGAGCACGCGAGTGAGCCCGTCCGCAGTTACGCCGGCTTATGACCATGTCGTTCCATAAAAACCCACTGCCACAATCCGACATGGGCAATGGGGAGGGGATGGGAATTGTGGCTAAGGCCTTGGCTGACTAGCGCGTAAACTTAATTAAAATTAAAACGCTGCCAGATGCAACAGATTTGCCTACCGAGAAGAAATGATGACGATGACGACTATGACGATGACGATGACGATGACGACTCTGAATGCGTCTGCAGAGATTATGACGAGGACAGCGATGCTGACAGCCAAGTCAGCGAAAAACTAACCGCAACAGCCGCAATGTACACGTCCAGTTCATGGCTAAATGCTGCTCGTGCTGTGATAAATTACACGTCGTTTTAGAGTGTTGCGCTTCCTTGTTACTCCGTCAACTGGTGTTGACACACGGCCGCAGCGGGACGTGGCGGGGCAATAAATGGATCTGCGCTTGGCTATGTCCGCTGCGCTGTGCAACTGCAAGTGGTGTTATTAAAATGAAATCATCATCATCATGAAGTGACACAAGTGAGTCTAACTCTGGCTCTGGCTCTGTCTCTGTCTCGGCCCAGGTCTGCCCGCCCGAGGATCACTCCAATGCGCTGTGCTTGCACCGATCTAGCTTATGACAAGAGAATTCAATTAGATATAGGAAAACGCGTAAATGGAGCTCCACAAATTCTTTCTATTCGTGATATGATATGATTGGCCATTGCAATAGTTTCTCAGTGGACTTCACTGCTACAGTTCCAGAATTTATAAAGAGCTTTCAAGCGTCGAACCTCTTAAGAGTTTCTAAATATAAAACACAAACTCGAAAGTTGTTTATTGTTTCTATAATCCACATTTTTTTCGAATGTACTTCAATTAGATATTCCGCCTAACCCGAAATCACGCTAGACAATTATCATCAACAGTAATCTAAAATCGTACTACGTTTTCAAAGAAATGTAAAACATATATTTTAAGTCACAACTTACTTAGTGCCGTAAAACAAAAGACTTAAGCGACAAACTCGTTTTCACCATTTTGTAAACAAGCTACTAATTTCGTTTGAAAATGTTGTTCGCTCTGTGCGCTTTTATTTACACAGCTCGGCGGGCATTAAGTGCCCACCTCTTTGGCACATTAGTCCAATACGAATACAAATGAATGCACATTTACAATATAAACACTCACACAGCCAAGCACACACACACACAGACACACACACACACACACACACACACACACTCGCACACAGCTTGAGTGGCGCATGCAATCGCGCGATAATAACTGTACTGTGTGTAAAGTCAACGCAACAACAAAAGCAATTCGTAAAAAAAATCAACAGCCAACCACATCGAGAAATTCAATGAAAACAAACGAACGCTGGCGGATCGTGCCGCCGCCAACAGCCAACCACAAGTCAGCATGAAGAGCATAAAGAGCAACCAGAGAGCAGCACGACAACAACAACAGCAACAACAACAACAACAGTAAACAACAACAGTAAACAACGAACCCGGCTTTTAACAGTTCACAGCACTTAACATTAACAGCACACAGCAGTTGGAACAGCAGCTGTTCATGAACAGGAAACTGCGATTGCCCTCTGTAATACTTGATAATGCAAGTACCTGATTTTTCAGTATGCCGGCAGGCAAAAAATCACCGAATTCTGAATGGCTTACTGTTATTCACAGTATTCACGGACTCAGAATGTATATGTAAATATTTTTTTAATCTAACTTCAAATTAATTTTTAAATATTAAAACACTATCTGATATTTACTAATTTCATATTTAAATTTTTATTCAGCACTATATTCATACTAATTTTATTTTTGTTGCATATATATGAGGAACAACTAAAAATAACCGATAAAATCATATAAAAGGATAAAAACACACTAAATGCAATTTTCGATTATGTGATTATCAAACTTGAATTTCCTGCTGGGGTGTTTACACACACACACACACACAGAGACACAATCGCACATTCAACACACAGAAGACGCGTGCGCGCGCGACTTCAAATGCTGCTGCTGATGATCTTTGAGGCCAGGGCCAGTCAGTCGGTTGGTTGGAGCTCAGAACGATGATGACGATTTAGTCTCGGATGGGCGCTACGCTGCAAAGCATCGCAAGGCTGCAGAATACCGCTACCTGAAATTATCTCACGTGAGCATTCACGCGCGATATATCGCGCTTATCGGCTATGCTCGCCACGTGATTGCTCACGACTTTGTTGTCTCGCGCTAGTTTGTGGAAAGCCGTCGCTAAATTGGCCAAAACAAAATAATGCACCAGCATAAGAGTTAAGCGAATGCGCAAATTAAATAGTGTGAATACATATATACAAGTATATAAATAAATATCTGGAAAAAAGATTTGTGAAGCATATATGAAAAGTGTGTTTTGTGTAAAAGTAAAAATAAAAATAAAGAAAATAAATTTCAGCTTAAGAATTTATGCAGCTTGCTGCATAATAAATTTGTGAAAAGGTGAGTGCGAATAATTATTTATGACCAAATAGAAAAGAAATAAAAAATAAATTGTAAATGAATTATACAATTATCTTTAGATTGACACAAATCACGAAATTAAATATATGCAACGTTTAACTTATAAACTTATTTTATATGCTATCGATGATGATCATCTTTATCATGACTTAATAATTAATTTGAATATGTAAGCATTGACCTTTAACTGATTTATAATGAGTTAGTCGTTGCTGTTATTAAAATGTAATAAAATACATTATTTTCAAACCGACGTCATTAAATATTAATACTTATGCTAATTTGGTGGATATATGTGGAGAGTGAAAACATTATTTCGTCATTTCGTAAAGGAAGACATAAATTCACCTATTTATAGCACGACATCTATTCAAACTTGTAAATCGGATGACTGAGATCATTCGAATTTCCATAAAGCAAAATCTTAACAAACCACAGCCATATCAAGTGGATTGTTGAAATAGCTAAAGTGCTACCTAAAGGATACCAGTTTAACCGTTTTTAGTTCTATCGTTTGGCACTTGCTTGCCTATCTCTATGTCATACTCAAGGGATTACCTAAGCGACAACATTCAGGAAGCAAAGCTGAAAACAAAAGACGCTCATTGACATGCTCATTAATTATGTTATTGCCTTTTGTGCGATAAGTGTCAAGAAATTATTACAATAGGGAGAGATGTTGCTCAAAAAAAAAAAAAAAGAGTTGAAGATATTCAAGCATTTAATTGTCTGACTGCTGCTGCAGCAGCATAGGGAGGAGGCTGTGCAGCAGCAGACAAGGACGAGGATCGGGGCCAACGGCTGCCAGTTAGGAAGCAAACAATTCAAACTAGAGCGTGTGACTCTGCCGAATGGATTTGCATATTGCGCTGCCTGTGGCAGAGGCTAATAATAAAGCATATTATGGGCAATTGTTTATTGTAGTCCATTCGAGTTGTGTGTGTGTGTGAGTGTGTGAGTGTCATCTTTGAGTTTGAGCTTCAGCTCAGTGCTCCTGTGCTTCTGTTTGCTAGCTTGGCCTCGTTCTATTTTAAATCTGCTTCAAAATATTTTCAACAATCGTGGTTTGCTTGTTTGAACACCTTTTTTTGTATGGGCTCTGCCTCCCTTTTATCTGATTTGTAGCGTACAACATTTTGTTTGCTTAAAAGGACACATTTCTGTTTATTATTCTTTGCCTTGCTTATTGCTGAAAATCCTTTTCTTGTCGGGCCGCTCTGTCAACATCGACTTGATGAGCTTGTTGAAAGTGTAGATACATCTAACTGATCTTGTTCTCATTGTTGCTAAATGAATGAGATTCGGTTTGCTTCTGTTCTCAGCAAACTACAAAAAAAAAACATTTGAAAAAAAGGCAGAAAACTTGTATTTAAATGTTGTTGAGGGCACTCGAAACTTTGACTGCAATCGACAGTTTAAGCTTGTTGTTTTCCTGCACATTGATCATTATCTTGCAACTAATTTCTTTGCTACAAAAATCAATTGTAACATTTATCTTTCAAGTGGAAAAAAAGAATGCTCGGATTTAAATTTGGTTAATTTAAACCAAATACATTTGTTCTACTATTTGTAAATAAAGTAACCAACCTCTAAGTAGAGACGACAATCTAAATAACTTCATTCATAGTGCTCACTCCATATAAAAACACAAATGAGCATTCACAATTGAAAGATTTTAATTAGCAGTTGCAGCAGTTTCTATTCTCCTCCTTAGCTACTTTGCTACCATTGTAGTGGTTCTTAACAATCCTAATTAGGGAAAGTCATTTTCTAAATTTGGTTCGTAAACGACCTTCAGGTTCCCATTTAACGAAAAGCATTCGTGGCCTCCTCCCCAACACAAGTTTCTTAGATTCTTTAAAATCAGATTTGTATCCAAACGATCTTCATAAGTATTCTAATTATAATTAATACATTTACTATTATTTGTAAGACTTTTTTATGATTATCCTGCGAATTTATTGAAATATTAACTATAATATGTATTTATTGTTAAGAGTATATATATATATATGTATATAGTATATGTGAACAATAAGAAACCGCAAATCTATGCGCTGTGACCCAATAAAGTACCAGTGGGGAAATGTCAAGCATTAAACCTAATCACTTCACGTCTTTGCGAAGTTGTCGTAGTACCCCATTGGCGGTAAGTTCGTTATTGTGTCCATATCTTGACACTGTTTGCCTGGGCAGGAGGGCCAAAAGCTTGTCAGTTGCGGCCAGCGCTCAGCAGGTGGTGGCCCGGCGTGATGCTGCTCCTGTGATAATGGCGAACACGCCAGGCCGCCACTTTGCATATAAACGCGCGCTAATGGACACCAAAGGTGACAGCGAGCGCTGCTAAATTGGCAAACATTAAATTTGCACCTTCACAGCGGCAGCGGCAGCGGCAGCCGCACAAAAACCGTGACAATTTTGGGCACAGCGGTGCGCTTTTCCAGAAAAATAAATAAATGAATAAATAAAAAACTGAATTGCGATTGCAATGTCGATGGCGAAAACTCGACAAAGTGGCAGAAGAAAAGCTTCAGGAAGACGACCCAAAATTCAAGTGCTAAGTGCCAGCGATAATCTTGATCCTCGCTGCAATTGAATTTTTATGCATTGCGCTGTGTATGCAATCAAAAGCCCTAAAGTTGATCATGTGTTAATATGTTTTTGCGATGAAATGCATTTTGTATATTTTACATCATGTACATCCTCACAACCTTCGAAAATATGTCACATTTTTATTACATTTATTTATCAATTATTTTGTAGAAATTACCGTTATTGTCTAACATTTAAAAGTTACTTAAAATTGAATCTCATACCCTTTACTGTCGTTAATACTTCTTTTAGTTTTAGTTTTTAATTAATTTCAGTATTCCTATTATATTTATATAGTTTATGAGTTAAGTTTTATAAACAAGCTAAAACCAATAAATCTGGTACAAACAACTTTTATTCTGAATTTTTGAATATATACACGTTTCCAGTTATTAGAATATTTGTGTTGTTAACATATATGTAAACATATAAGTTCCCATACTGAAATGCCAAAAATGTTTACGCTAATCAAATATTTAACGTAAAATGTTTGTAATTTTTGCCAGTCTTTGCTTTTTTCCTTGTTGCTTGACCTTAGCTTTATGATCACAGAAAGAAACAAGTAACTACGTACATTAGATGTGTGAACACGACCCATCCTCATGCGGAGAGCTGCCGGCAAGGGAAGTGCGACCAGGCCAGGAATCGAGACTTGGTTACTTGGTGTCTTGGACGGTGCCAGCCCAAACCGGTCGCTGCATACCTCAATTTCTAACCACGACCTGTGGCAAAAAGTAAAGAGAAACGCAGTGGGTCATCGGTTATGCTGCCACTGATGCTTCTTCTTCTTCTTTTTCTCCGACTTATTATTGTTGTTGTTGTTGTTGTTGTTGCTATTGTTACTAAGTATTTTCCCTGTTTTGCTGTAATTTCGTATGTGACCATGGCCCATTCTTGGTCACAGCTGAGAGCTGCAAAAGCTGTTCCTCTGCCTTTTAAATTTGGCCACGCCTTCATTAATATCTACGAAACTATTCATGTTTATATCTGCACAAATTGCCAATATCTGGGAAACAGAGCTATAGCCGAAAAGGTATTTATTTATGTAACTTCTTTTATTGTAATTACTTATAAGATTTGTTGAAATAATCTTACCTGAAGGGTTGGTTAAGAATTGATTTTTTAGCTTAAAGACAACTTTTGTATACCAATTCAGAAATATATAAATACTTGTGTTTTTTCAGATGAACCAGCTGTGCAAAGTATGCGGCGAACCGGCGGCTGGTTTTCATTTTGGAGCATTTACATGCGAGGGCTGCAAGGTAAATTAACCAAATACCGATTTTATACTAGATGTTTATTAAAGAGTAACATTTTTGGATCAGGACAGTTGTGAGAAACGCGAAAACCGAAAAAAAAAACAAAAC
This sequence comes from Drosophila nigromelanica, assembly GCA_004149465.1. Taxonomy (NCBI): domain Eukaryota; kingdom Metazoa; phylum Arthropoda; class Insecta; order Diptera; family Drosophilidae; genus Drosophila; species Drosophila nigromelanica. Next base: position 26,229 of record SCDS01000296.1, on the reverse strand, counting down.
ACTTTTTGCTCGTTCATAAAATGTGCGAAAATTGTTTCAGATTTGGCTTTTACTTTTCAGACATCAAATATTATTGCTATAATTAAAATTCAATTCGGTAGATAAATCGATTTTTAATTGACTTTAAGTAGATACGAGTACGTGTGCGCCGCAGCACAATGGGGGAGCCTTCAAATGCCATGGGAAAATCTCTGCGAATTTGGAGCAGCAGCACAACATGATTTCTGATGGGTCGGTTCGCTGGTACATATGCATATACATATATGTGTACATAAGTACGTATCTATATAGAGCTCTGAGCTCAAGGCGAGCACAATTGTAAACTGCAGTCAATCAAATAAAAATTACATGCATATTAGATGACTCAGCGAAAAGCGACAGCCAGGCATCAAAGTTAACTTATTTGCTGAACATGGCGCTCAATGAACTTCAACATCAATGTGCCAAGATATCGGGCCACAACATTGGCCCAGCTCTAGCATGAGTTGGCTAAAATAAAACAACAAACAAATAAACAAAACAAAGGCGCTCAAATACAACAAATAGTGCATGAAACTCTTTCTCATAATCACCATGGTGGGGCACAAGCAGCTGGCAATTTATTAACGCACATTTTGTAATTGAAGCGTTGAGTTGGAGAAATGATGCCACTTGCCAAATGCTATTCACAGTTGTGCACAGGTGCAGAAAGGTATCAACAATAATTGCCATTGGAAACCCTAAAACTATTCATATGAATTTGATGTAAAACTGGGACGAACTAGTTGAGCTAAATAAATGTATATATTGTGTATCTTAAAATTATAAAAAAAAACACAAATAACACAAATTAAAATTTAATTTTTAAAATTTTGAATTTACTCTTACAAAAAGTTAACAGAAATATTCGCAAAATAAAAAGGAGTTGTGACAATCATTTTGAAATTATTAAAATGTTATAGACAGCATGTAATAATATTAATGTTAACTTATCGGGCTAACTTCAATATACTATATGTATGATTGATATTTAGGAACTAAGAGTCTAGTCTGAGTTAAATAGAAAAAGAAAACACAATGAATCTCTTTCATGAAAAATTTTAGATATAATTTGAGAGCTATATTTAAAGTATATTTATGAGCATATTAGCATACCAGCACTATATATTTTTTTAATGCACGCACTGATCGGTTTTCAATTTTCTCCATCGTTTCAGTCATTTTTCGGCCGCACCTATAACAACATCGCCGCGATCGCCGGTTGCAAGCACAACGGCGATTGTGTCATCAACAAGAAGAATCGGACGGCGTGCAAGGCTTGCCGGCTGCGCAAGTGTCTGCTGGTGGGCATGTCGAAGAGCGGGTCACGTTATGGCCGGCGCTCCAACTGGTTTAAGATACACTGCTTGCTGCAGGAGCAACAGGGCGCCGGAATGGGTACGGGCAGCGCCGGCGTGAGCAATGCGAATCTGGATCAGTTGGCGCGACTGCAGCAGGCGAGCAACCAGGCGCGGCAGACCTACCAGGACAAAACCAATCCCTGCATCAAGTCGGCTACAGCAGCCACCTCGCCCACCATTGGGCTGCACTCGGCAGTGGTGCCGGCGACAGCGACTGCGACAGCGCCAGCAACGGCATCGGCATCGGCGCAATCGCCCAGCCTGCCCGGCTTTCTGCAGGCGGCCAAGTATCTGAGCGACCAGCACCAGCACCGTCAGCTAAAGCTTGAATCCCGCCTCAGCAATACACCCAGCGATTCCGGCGCCTCCTCGGCCGGAGATCCGACAGACGATGGCACAAGCGTTCTGAGCGCCACGACCAACACAATCAGAAAGGCTTTGCGACAGAGCAGTTCGACCGAAGCGGACATGGCGGAGCAGCAGCAGCGGCGTCACAAGGAGCTGCTGGAAATCTTTCGCAGCCACTCGGAACCGCTGTACAGTTCCTTTACGCCGTTTACCCTACCGCCAGCTCTGATGGCCACCAGTATGCCGCCACTGCCCATATTCAAGGAGCAGTTTAAATCGGAGCTGCTGTTCCCGTTTCCAGCTGCCAGTCCGGCGGAGGAGGAGCCCATCGATTTGTCCCTACGATCCCGAACGGAAACTGTGAGTCCCGTGGCCAACAGTTCCAATAGCCCGCTCAGTGAATCAGCCAACCTGCCATCCGCCTCGTCGTCCACGTTTGTACGCAAGCCCACGCCCCTCGACCTGACCCTAGTACGCTCGCAGACGCTGACGGGATAGGGACCCTGAATTGACCTGGTGACTGGGGACTTGTGATTGCCTGGGAATTCAACAGAGTGCCATTGGATGCCAGTTAAACTAAATAGCACATACTTAGTTCGACAGTTCGAAGCTGTAGCCGTAGTCTCTCTGTAATCCCGATTGGTTAATAACAAAAGATTTGATATTGGTGCCAGTGAAAGTATGTACAAATAGATTGTTTTTAGCTCAATTACAGCCAGTAAGCGTTTCAAAATACTCGTATACACATAAATATTAATAAAGTTTAGCCAAATTTACAAGCGACTGTCATTAATTTGTGTTTTTATTTTAATGTATTTAGATATATAAGTATATTTAATTTAATTTATAATTTGTATGTTGTTTTTAATAATAGACATTCTTTGTTTGTTTTTTACTTTTAAATAATTTATTTCATAGACACATAAGTTATGCAAGCACTCTGTAAAAGGCAACAAGAAATAATAATAAAAATAATTATGAAACTCATACAAATTGGAAATATTTTTTTATTATTATTACTGTTATTAACAGTCGAGTGTTTTATGTACATTTTATATGAACTTTTCGCTGCTTAGCCAAGTGATTGCTGTAAATTATGCTATATATTACAATGTCATATTTTAACTATGAAAATTAACCCACAAGATATAGTGAAAAGCATTTCCCGTATGTGCCTGACATTAAGAGTTACATCGAATTGACACATGAGCAGACTTTACATGACCATCTACAGCAAATTGTTCAATATATTTGCGATTCAACTGTCACATGAGCCGTGCTTATGTGTATATCCATCACAATCCTTGGAAGACAGCGAACGTTGCCTTATTCATTACGTAAGCCGGTTGACATGTTTCCAAATGTCAGCTATGTGGATATTGACTACATACATGTAATTATGACAATGCTGGACATATGACAACAGACTCGACAAAACAAATGACTTAAGCAACAAGCGGACACAAAATCAATGGAAAACTAAAAATGTATGAGCGGCAAAAGGTATATAGAAAAAAATATTACTTAAAGAAAACAATTATATACACTTTTTTATTATATGTTAAGATATCATTTTTATTTCGCGTAAATAGAATGAAAAAGCAAAAACAAAACTAATGACTTAGGCAACGAACTGAAAGTGAAATCATCAAACAGTTAAGCATGTATTTATACATGTTTCCTATTGGCTTAGCCCCAAGTGAAAAGCCATTGACACAAACACACTAAAAATCACACACATGCACACACACACACACATACAAATCACAGACAAATTTAAGCATTCACACATTCATCTATTCGCTGGTATTGTCTACGTAGAAACACGCCCCCTGAGAGCAGCGACAAAGTGAGATACCAAAAGCGAAACATAATCCACGACACACGCACAATTAGCAGCGGCCAAACAGAAGCAGCAGCAGCGCCAACAACTACATAAACAGTTCGTCGGAGCGGCAGACGAGTCTGATCGCTGCCCGGCAGCGTCTGTTAAATGCCTTTAAAATGCATTTATGCATTGAAGCACAGCGAATGCGAACAGGTCGGCGAATACGTTTCGTTATGTATCGGAGATACATGTATTATTGAAGATGCTTTCGGAATGATTTTTATTGAAGTCACTGATAATGATCAGCAATTGTTAAGGATACGAAATAAGCAGACATCGATTTCATAACTAGAACTACTTTAGATACGTTTTTTGTATCTTCAACAAATAAATTAAAAGAGTATAAAAGAGTCACGAAAAAGAGCTTTTAAGAACCGATTAAATACTGTACTGTTAGCTAAGATATAGATGCAAGTATTCTTGTCCGTATGTGCTTTTAAAGCCTCTCATAATCCACCCCACTTTTCGTCGCCCCGGTCACTTTTGAGGCCAATTCCCTCTTAAGCTTATACATAAGCATATGTTTATATGTACACATGACTCAGATACATCTCAGTCTGTGCGCGTGCGCCGCAGACAAGCGGAGATGGATTGCCGTCAGAAAGTCTGACCGTCAGTTTCTAGTTTCACAGTTTCAAGGAGGAGGCTCTGCGCAATCTGGCGTGCTTAAAATTCAATTGAATATTGAATTATTGCATTGAATTTCATTGTTTGTAAATGCTCGCCAGCTTTTATTGTAAACTGATTTCTTTTTCGGCCATAGATTTATTTATTTATTTCGTTTTGATTGTACGCTCGAAGTTCAACAGTCGTAAATCGTAACAAAATATATTTGTATTGTGTTACATAAGTAGATCCACTTTTTGGGTGGTCCTATTGAAGTCGATTTGGAGCTGTTAACAAATCCATGAAAAGGATACAAGTTACTGCTAGAATTTCTGTGCAACGTTATCAATTCAATTATAAGATGCATTTCTCAATTAAATCGTTGGGCGATCTTGAAAACCAACTCGTTGATTCCATATTCGAGGTCGGAGTGTAACAGAGAAAACGGTCTCCACATTGCACCAGTGAAATCGCTAAAAGATCAACAGCAAAACGTTGTAACAAGAGTTCAGAGTTGTCAATAAAAATTAATTGCAATTTTATTGCCATCGAACGCGGCTTCTGCATACAAAGTATACAGAAAAATCAATGCAGAGAAGCCATTGGGGTATTATCGCTTTGCAGAGTGCTTGGTGACAACATTTTTATTGAAAATGTTTCAAATAAAATCCCACAAATTTAGTTAAGCGTTAGTCATCCTAGTATGTATTATATTCAATATAATTAGAATTGTAAAATTCTTTTTACGCGGAGAGCTTTCGGCAAAGGGTCTACAAAAGTCAGCATGTCAAAAACAGGATACGTACACACCAACAAACATATATGAGTTTGTATGTTTGTGTGCTCACACGCCAGTTCCTGAGAGAGCAAGCAGTCAAGTGACCCAATTTCAAGTCGAAACATCAAAACAAAAACTCTGCTGAAATCAATTCAATTTCGAGCGCTGACTCAAGCGATTGCCGCCGCCTTCTGCACATTTGACTCGTGCTGTGTTCACCGAATCTTGTGCCAAAAACATTTCCGATTTTCGGCACTTTGTTTACATAGCGTTACATTGGCGCACGTTCGAATTTTAGCTGGTATAGTTATCTATACATAGTTTTATTAGTAAATTAAATTAGTAATTCTATCACATAATTTTTGAAAACAAAAAGATTGAAATTTTATCCGTTTATTCCTATGGGAGCCAATTGTATTACGGATCTATAGCAACTTTCATTTAGCGCAACGCGCACACATAAAATTCCGATATTGTGACGTCACAACGAATTCCGAATGCCGATTTCTGAAACAGCTAAGTGTGATTTACATGTCATGTCTTCTATGCACCAAATACAAATAGCGAAACTCACATTGATATCTATCGATAGCTCTTGCGTCCATTTGATATAAATATATATGAATCCTGGACATTTGCAAACGAGGCTCAGCAACGTAAGCTCCGCAGATTAGTGATTCATTCACTTTGATCGTTTTAAAGATAACCCTTATCGCAAGCTGTACGTTGTACGTTGAACATAACTTATTAACCTCAGATGGAGAACTTGGAAGTGATAATCTTTATAACAAAAAATTTGCTATATAATATACTTATCACTTTCGCGTTCCGAAAAACCGTAAAAACTTGGCATTGAAAATTGAGAAATCCAGGGAAGAGGAACGGAAGGTAGGCTCATTGTATTTGTAGCGTGGATAAGAGCATTTCATTATTGCAGGCGATGGAGGTGGTCAGACTGGAAGAAACCAAGCAAAGTTTCTTAAAATATCATGGTCATATGGAGGAAAAAATTAATGCACTTAAGTCTGAGATTGCGCGTAAAGATGAGCTACTTCGTGTCAAGGAAGCAAATGTTGCAAATGCAGAAAATGAAAGAGAAATAATATATATATGGAACAGAGTTAATAAGTGAGTGTGGCACCCGAAAAAAATAAATATCTGTTTATGCTTGTAGATGAAATGCAATGGTCGTAACCTTTACTGAGGAGAGTCATGGATGCTGATGGTGTGATGATCTAGGCTGACCTGATGTGTTTAATTTAATTGTGATACAAAATTATATTTTAAAATCTTTAGAGGATTCTAATATAACAAGTAGATACTGTATAAATTTTCTTTTATTTAATCTGAATCAAAATTTGTTATTTATTGGCGGAAAATCAAATTTGATGTTGAAGGCGGAAAATGTTGAGACTGTTATGCTATATTAGACAAATAGCCAATAGTCCAAATCTATTCTATTCTATTCCTTATTCTATGAATCCATTTTTTATATCTTACATTACTGAAATATGAACAATGGGAAATATAGATTATAATACAGAATTTCCCAAAATGTTAAACAAAATAATTTTAGTGATAGCAGTAATATTGCAATCTTAGGTACACGCATTATTATCAGAAAGCGAGACAGATTACAATGTTTTGAACAATGGAGAACTAATGACAGTTGCTAAACAAATCGAGCAACTTAAAATTGAATATAAGGACACGGGAGATACACCCAACGGTAAATTTTTTTTAAACATTATAGGGAAAATTAATATAAAACTTCCTTCTTTGAAATAATTTAAATAAATGAAATAAATAAATTTGCTACGTTGGCCTCTACATAATCGCTTATTGACTCTGAAGCACGAAAGAGATTTAGAAACGGGCCAATTTGGACCAATGTTCATATATGTGCACTAATATGAGGCATTTATGCCAAATTCTTTGCAGAACCAGTGCGATTTTCAAAACAGCTGTGTGATTCACCTACCTGTGTGTGTTTGTATGTTAATCACTTTTTTGGAGCCCACAAGTATGCAGCAAATACCACAGCTAAACTCTCACCGATATCTATCGATACCTATTGCGTCCAGTTAAGTGAAAAACATCGATTGTAACTATCTCTTTCAATTGGCTAGTGAATGGCATCTCCAAAGAACACAATTTATAAATTGCTAAATTGCAATGTCCAACAATGTATCCGCTTAGCTCACAAAAACGATCCTGGACATTTGCAAACGAGGCTCAACTACAGGAATTCCGCGTGGAACAGAACACCAAGTACATAGAGGAGCACGAGGCTGAAGCGCCGCCGTCAGTCAGCCTCGAAAATTTCTTTCTGACGCCGGCTGAGGAGCGACTGTTGCTTAAACAGTATGAAATTTATTTGGTTGACTTTTGCCGGCGTTTCGATCCTCCGATGCCAAAATGTGTAATTGGTACAGCATTTCATTACTTCAAACGGTTTTATTTGAACAACACTCCCATGGACTATCATCCCAAAGAGATATTGTGAGCCCGGTGATATCTATTATATTGTTCACTCATCTAACATTGCCTTTATTTATAGAGCCACATGCGTGTTTGTTGCCTGTAAGGTAGAGGAGTTTAATGTATCGATCAATCAATTTGTGAACAACATAAAAGGTGATCGCAACAAGGCCACCGACATTGTGCTCTCAAATGAGCTGCTGTTAATTGGCCAATTGAACTACTACCTGACCATACACAACCCTTTCCGACCCATTGAAGGTTTCATAATAGACATCAAGGCACGGAACTCAGTCTGCTTAATCAAATCATCCTTTGACTAACACTTTTCTTAATTTCCCCTGTTAGACTCGCAGTAATATGCAAAATCCAGATCGTTTGCGTCCGCAAATAGATAGCTTTATTGATTCAACATTCTTCACGGACGCCTGTCTGTTACATACGCCCTCGCAGATTGGCTTGGCTGCAGTGCTGCATGCGGCTAGCAAGGAACAGGAGAATCTGGATAGTTATGTGACGGACTTGCTCTTTGTGTCGGCACGAGAGAAGCTGCCCGGTCTCATTGATGCAGTGCGCAGTCAGTAGTAGCAGCTATAAAAGCATGTAAATGCGCGTTTATAACATATTCTATTCTATATATCTCCAGAAATACGTATGCTGGTTAAAAACTACCAACAGCCTGATCGCGAAAAGGTTAAGGTGATTGAGAAGAAATTGGACAAGTGTCGCAATCAAAACAATAATCCTGACAGCGAACTGTTAGTAACAACCCTTCTATATATATACAGAGATAATTTAACTATTTAATTACAGCTATAAGGAGCGTTTGCGTCGCCTATATACCGATGAGGATGACATGCCCGCCGAGGATGCTTCGTTTCATATAGCCGATGTTAGCTCGGATACCTCCGCAATGAATACCAGTCAATAAAACTGGTTAAACTAATTATCTTCTGTGAACTATTAATATTTGAAATAAATTGAAAACAATAGCAACCTCTTTTCATTCAGAAAATAGATACCCTCCTTATTAATTAGATTTAACTCAACACTTGTGATCAATAGGTGGGCGGTACATACTAAATTCAAATGATCTTAAGCATCATTGCATTTTCAATTACGAATTAAATTAAAATGCAGAATCAATCTAGAAGTAAAAGAATGACGAAAATATAGAACTTACAAATACTAGTTCGCGAATTTAAAATCACATATATATAGCGTTACACGAATTTAAATTCAAAATCAGATATTGTCAAGAGAAAACCATTTAATTAACTTTATTGTCAGGTAAGCACTTAATTTTTTTCTTATCGAAATATCGATTGGAACTATAGCACAATAGTCTGGAATTATAGTCTATCGATTGTATACGATGCTTATAGTCGATATCAATAATTGGGAAGCAGCTGATCGGTTGGTCAGTTGGCAACGCAGCTGTTGCTGATGAATTTCAATTCAGTTGAGATGAATGCTTTGCTAAAGTACCGCTATAGTTTCTTGGCTGGCGCATGCGCTGCCGGCGGCAGTTTCTTTGGCAAGTTGCCCAGCTATCTCAGTGCAATGAACCTGCTGCATTCACACACAATACAGTTAGTCACCGGCCGTGCTTATGTCGGTAAGTGTCTTGAATATCTTTAATATCAAGCTATCGTTACCCAGTTTTTTTTTTTTAGAATTTGCATTGCTGCAACTGCTGCCGCTTGGCTTAATGCTATTCTGCAATGTGTGTAATCTGCGCTACTTTCTTAAGGCCTTGCAAATGACCCAACAGACTTTGACGGCAACTGTCTTAACTGCCGCATCCAATTACGTCCTTTCAGTATGTCGAATACGAATTATTAATAAGTCAAAATTGTTACATTGATTGCTGTAGTTCATTCTAGGTGCGCTCGTTTATCGGGAACCGTTGACAACATTATCCGGCATAGGCATAACCCTTATATTAGCTGGTCTGTGGTTTCTATGCGATACAACGGATTCCAGCATGGCGGCCGTTCAAAAAACCGCATCTAAACAAAAAGAATTCTAATTAGAATATTGTGATTTAGTTCTACAAAAATGCAAGGATTTTATAGTTACAAAAAACTTGCTTGCCTTTTCTCGCCGTAATAAATACCGTTTTTTACTTAAATATGTTTTGTTTAATGTCACTAATTTGCATATAAATACATACATTTTTTCGTTTTTCCATTTATAATGCACATAAGTGGGGAATAATATTTCTGTATTTTTTTTAGGCATACAGATCTACATAAAATATTATGTATGTATTTTTTTTATCAAATCAAAAAATTAAAAATAAAACAAAAAATGCATTTGAAAACAAGAAAAGTTGTAAGAGCACAAACTATAAATATATTTGTTTATAGTAAATTACATAAGTTGCATTTTCTTTTCATATGTTTATCATCCATTCGCAAACTATTATATTAATTCATTAAATATAATTTGTATGTTTCAAAATTGTTATTTAATTGCTAAGACGTATAAATACTTTTATTTTCTGTTTCCTTTTATTTTTATTATCTTGAAAAGTACATTTCCAAGCTCCTTTCCCCATTTTTTCGGTTCGCTTTAAATTTGCAGCTGTTTATCCTGTGCCCATGCACTTATAATCTGCATTTGTTTTTTTTTTAAGTTTCTGTTGTTTCTTTTTTTAGTGCAGCTTGGGTTTTAAAAACCCTATGCATTTCTTTTTTTTTTATCTCTGTGTATGTGTGTGTGTGTGGTTTTGAACTTTCCTGTATGCTTGTGTTTGTTTTTTTTAAGTGTTCTAAAAACTAGCTTGTTGTTTTTGTTTTTATTAATAATTAATTAAATAAATCATAATTATATAGAAACATTTAATTGTATTTAAGAAAAAAAGCGCGAACAGTTTTTCTTTTTCTTGATTCTCTTTTCATTTTTTTTTGGGATCTTTTCACGTTGTTTGTATGTATGTTTGTGTGTGTGTGTGGATGTGTGTGCGTGTGTTTTCATGATGTGCAATGTGTGTGTTTATGTGTGAGGAGCTTTCCTTGTAATACATGTGACACGGCCAAACAACTGCGCCGTCGCTTTCCCAACGCTGTTCACTGCTCAGTTTTTATTCTCCAAGCCCAGCGGCATGCGTTGCTGTTGTGATTGGCGCTGATTTATATAGCCACCTCCACCACCGTTGCCCGGACCGCCACCGCCCGTGTTGCGTGATCCGCGATCACCCATTGGCCGTCCAAAGGGTCCGTTGCCGTTGCGCTGATTGCCGCCACGCTGGCCGCGATAGGAACCGCCGCCAGTGGAGTCATATCGTGACTCCTTATTATAGACACCACCACCACCTCCACTGCCTCCGCCACCACCGCCATTCTGGTAGTAGTTGTTGTTGCCGCCGCCGCCGCCACCACCGCTCGACTCATTATTGCGGAAATAAACACCGCTGTTGCGTCCATTCTGCTGGCTTGACGAGTTTCCATATTGTCGTGTGCGATAGTTGCCTCCGCCGTTGCGACCGCGTTCGTCACCACCATTGCCGCCATTGCGACGCTGCTGATAATTGCCAGAATTGCGACGCACCTGACCGCCATTTTCCTGCTGCGAAGAGCTCCAATGATTGTTGCCGCTGTCGTTCTCATTGACATAGCCACCGCGACCGCTGCTGTTGTCGCGCGGCGTGGCCCACTCCTGCTTGTTGCTGTTGCTGCTGTTGCTGCCATTTGAGGCAGCGCTGCTCATCGCGTTCATTTCGCTGCTCCATTTGTTGCTCGTCGACGTAGGCGTGCTCTGATCTGCCAGTGCCGACGATTGTGTCTTCAACACATTGGTCAGCGCAGCGGTGGCAGCTGCATTTGTATCATTGACCGCACCACGTCCGTGCTGCCATTCATTGCCTTCCACATCGTTGACAGGCGGCTGCTGCTTCAACGGCAGTTGTTGTTGTTGCGGTTGCTGCTGCTGCTGTTGTTGTTGCTCCTCCAGCTGTGACTTCTGTTGCTGTGGCTTCAGTCCCAGCTGACATAGTTGCTGCTCATAGGTGACAACGCCTCCTTCATAGGGAAACACGGCAGTCACATCGCCAGGCTGCATGCCAATGCTCTGGGGTTGTGGCGGTGCCTGCTGCTGCTGCTGTGGCGGCAAACGTGTCATTATCAGCATCGGCGGCGGTGGCTGCTGCTGGCGCTGCTGCTCGTGTATCAGCACGGGCGAGAATAGTGGCTGCTGCTGTTGTGCTGCCTGCGGCGGTGGCTGCTGCTGCTGCTGTAGGGACGGGAAGGACTGATTGGTAAAGGTCAGCGTTGTTATAGTCTGCGGCTCATCTACATGATTTTGCTGCTGTTGCTGCTGCTGTTGTTGTTGCTGCTCAAAGACCAGACCCTGCACCGGCAACTGCTGCGGCGGCGGTGCTTGTTGCTGCTGCTGCTGCTGTTGTTGTTGTTGCTGTGGCGGCAATACGTCCGGTGCATCCAATTCGCTGTCCTGCAGAAAGTGGAAGCTGCCGGTGCCCAGCACCTCGGCGAGCGGACGCAAGTGCTGCATAAATTGCTGTTGCTGCTGGGGCGTGGGTGCCTGTAGAGCAGCAGCTGGTTGTGGTGGCTGCAGCGGCGGCTGCTTGAAGTAATTGTGCTCCACAGCCCGCACTGTGGTGGGCACAAAGTGCTGCTGCTGCTGCGGCTGCTGTTGTTGCTGCTGCGGTTGTTGCTGCTGTTGCTGTTGTTGTGGTGGCACTGTTGACGCAGCGGCAACGCACGGCTGGAGATTCACGGGGCTACTCAGCAGTTGATGCGGATGCTGAGCTGGCGGCGGCACATGTGCTGCCGGAGGCGGCACTGAAGCATACATCACATGCACAGGTGTTGTGCTACCCGCAGCTGCATTCGCTGGAGCAGCGTTATAGACACCCGACTGTTGCTGCTGCTGCACCAGCAACTGCTGCTGCTGCTGATCGACAGGCGCACGCTGGTGCTGCGGCTCCAGCAATAGATGAGCACGTTCCGGCTGCTGCAGTTCAGGCAGCGCAGCACCCGCCTCGGCAGTGGTCAGCTTGTCTAAGCCCTCCTCCAGTGAATTATGCGTCGATTGCTCAGATATAAACGTATCCTGATCAGTGCCAGCAATGACCCCCACATCATTGAACAGTCTCTCGGCCTCACCGCTAACCGTGCCGCTGTCCGTGCTGTTGCCCTGCATAGTCTGATGCGCCAAAGGAATAAAATAGTACTTGTCCAAATAACCGCTGTCCTGAATCTGCTGGAAGAGCGCACGCAATTTCTCGAATGTCAGCTCACCGTACGGCTTGGCCCGTGCATTGATGGTCATGGCAAAGAGTTCAGCTGCCTTTTGAGCGGTCGACAGAAAGCTGACGTCCTCTGCCGTCTCCGGGCGGCGCGTTTGCACCTCCATGCAGCTGCATAACAAAACATTTATTGAAAACGGTCACATATGTTAAGATATACTATTTATGGATAGAATTTAACTGTGTCGATCCTCTCCAAGAGTGTAAGAAAATATAATCAATTGAATATACTAAATACTTTGCTTAACAAGATACACTAATTTTTATCCTACTGCCTCCAATGATAGCCAACTGTTGTTGTCTCTTTGTGTAGGGATAATTGGTTAAAAAAAGGGTTATTAGCAAGCACTTACAACTTGTCGATCGTATCCAACTCGATGGTCTCCAATTTGCAGGCCCCATTGTCGCCGGCCAGCAAATCGCTACGCACCTGCTCATCATTAATGCATGTGAGAACATTTTGCATCACCAAGACATCACGAATCTTGGCAGTCTCTGCCAGCGTTTTGGCTTGATTGTCCTGCAAGCAACGCACATTGAATGTTAATTGTATTTTCTTTATGTTGATGATGTATTTACCTTGCGTGCCTGTTTTTTCTGCTCCTTCTCGGCCTCCTTCAACATCACCTGCGTCTGCTTGGAGAAGTCACGAGCAAACTCCAGAGTAGCCAGAACTGAATCATATTTGGCCACGGCCGCCGCCTGGTCGGCGCTGAGTTCCTTACCGCCAGCTTGTATGGCGCGATACGATTCCAATTTGGTCTGCAATGTGATGGAAGTCGTGGCGTGAAAATAGTAATAACATTAGTGTCGCTTCATGTTCGTGTATTACTGTGGCAAAAATAAACAAGCCAAATGCAAAACGAAACCAATTGGAAGACGATTGTTCGTTCAAAAATGTCGGGGCACATGCGGCCGCAGCGTTGCCGGATTGAGCGCCGGCGCTCACAAACTGTCTCACTTTGTTACATTATTTTTGCTTAAATGCACAACTAAAATGTACACAAATTAAATTTAATAAATATATTTTTGTATTTTTCATACAAAAACAAACAGTTCACATACATTTGCCTAATAAATAAACTGTTTTCGTCATTTAGTCATGGGTCAACAGTCTGGCAACTCTGTCAGATAGCAAACATGGCGTCGCGAAAAATCTGCGAGCACAAGGGGGAAAACACAGCACGAGCAATAAAAAAAAAAAACGAATCGAAAAAAAGCGGGCGACGAACGAAAATAAAAAATGGTGGGCAATGCCTGCATAGCCAATATAATTTTGCACCTTCTCGAATTGTATGCCAATTGTGCACTTACCTTGCGCTTCTCCAAGTTGCGAATCTTGTGCTCAAAAGTTACCAGAATTTGCTTCATCGGATTGTAGGGCTCGGCGGCCGTTGACGTCTTCAGCGTTTTGACATTAGTGTTGTTGTTGGTCAAATCAGTTTGACTGCTGCCAGTGCCAGGTGCCGCTTCTGCAGCCACAACAGCCTTGGCACAGTCAGCGAGATTATTATTGCTGCTATGCGGTCCGTTGCCGTTGCTTGCGTTTCCATTGTTGCAGCCGCCGCCGCCGCCACCACCCACGCCGCCGACGCTGCTGCTGCTCGCACCAATGGAGCTGACCGAGGCGCGTTTCTCCTTGCTATTGTTGTTGGGGTTGGTGAATGTGGTAGCAGCCGAAGGCATTGTTTGCCGTGTGATCTTCTGGTTGCTTACTACTTTTACTATAAATTAGGAATGAAATTGAAACTGCTGCCTTGTCCTGCCGTTCTTTTTGTTCTTCGAAAAACTTAGGGATGGCTGAAATGGGATAGATGTCTATCGATACCACATATACGATACGTCACAGTGACGTCCACATGCTGTTGTTTTCATTTCCAACATTTAACTATCGCTTTCGATAGTGCCCAATGACTTGTGATATTTTCCCTATTAATAATTTGACAATATTTACTACGGGCCTTCGATTTTAGGAGCTATTATTAAAAATAAGTATAAGCTCTTCTAAAATATCGAATCATTTATCACCATATAAATATACGATATATTCACTTTACTTTAATAAGTGCGCCTCAAACGCTTAGTTCATTTTCCGCTAGGTGGCGACACGTTGAATTCCAAATAAATGATAAGTGCGAGTATTCAAAGTTTTTCAATTCAAATATCCGGAATGACAGCCAGATTAATTCAAAATATTTTAACCAATCGCACATGGTCCGCTGTTGGCCGTACCATCTCGTCTGACGTTCAAAAGGTGACCCTTATACCCGGCGATGGCATCGGTCCGGAGATCTCTACAGCCGTGCAAAAGATTTTCAACGTCGCTCAGGTGCCCATCGAGTGGGAGCTTGTTGACGTGACGCCGGTGCGTAAAGCCAATGGCTCATTCGGCATACCTCAGGCTGCGATCGATTCGATTACTACCAACAAGGTCGCCCTAAAGGGGCCATTGATGACGCCAGTGGGCGTAGGACATAAATCTCAGAATTTGGAACTGCGCAAGGAGCTCAAATTGTACGCCAATGTACGTCCCTGCCGCAGCTTGCCTGGCTACAAGACACTCTACGACAACGTCGACGTGATCACCATTCGCGAGAACACCGAGGGCGAGTACTCGGGCATCGAGCACGAGGTGGTCAATGGCGTTGTCCAGAGCATTAAGCTGGTTACCGCGAAGGCCTCCACACGCATTGCGGAGTACGCCTTCGAATATGCCCAAAACAACAATCGCAAGAAGGTGACCGTGGTGCACAAGGCAAACATTATGCGGATGGCGGACGGACTGTTCCTTCGTTGCGTGCGAAACGTTGCGCAGGCGTACCCAAAAATTCAGCTTGAAGAGGTCTACTTGGACACCGTGTGCCTCAACATGACGAAGAGTCCCGATAAGTTCGATGTGATGGTCATGCCAAATCTATACGGCGATATTCTGTCCGATATGTGCGCCGGCCTGGTCGGCGGACTCGGCCTGACGCCATCGGGCAACATGGGTCTAAATAGTGCACTGTTCGAATCTGTGCACGGCACCGCGCCAGATATTGCCGGCAAGGATCTGGCCAATCCCACGGCGCTGCTGCTCTCGGCGGTGATGATGTTACGGCACATGCAGCTCTTCGCGTATGCTGACAAGATAGAACACGCCGCTCTGGAGACCATAAGGGAGGGTCAGTGGCTGACGGCTGATTTGGGCGGACAGGCGAAATGCTCAGAGTTCACATGCGAGATATGCACCAAGCTTTAAGCTGAGTCTAAATTAAACCTCTGTGCAAACCAAATTCGCATGGTCAGAACATAAGCTAAATTATTTAACAATTTTGTAAATCTGTATAATAATTACGATACCCACATATCTATATTTCTCAAACCATTTTCACTGACTTTATATGGTTGTCGCTGTAAGTAAAATGCCAATCAGATCTGTGAACTGTAACATCAATATTCCTGTTTAAATCTTTAACATTTTCAATAACATTGGCGCCACCGTATAATAAAAAAATTGTTTGAACTATCGATATGGTTACGGTATTTCACCCTATATTATATGCCGGTAGATGGCGCTATACTGAACGCTAATCAAAAATAAAAAAGGCGCGCATTTAAATTGTAGTAGGTAAAAATACTCGTAATTTATACACAAAATTGTCAAAATAGCCATGCCATGCAATTTCAAAAAGGTAAGCCTAATACCTGGCGATGGCATTGATCAGCTTGTAGTTTTAGGTTTTTATTTTGTATAGATTTATTGGTAAGTAATATAGTTAAACAATCTAAAATGTTAAACTTTCCGTTTCATTGTCCGTATTTAAGGCAAGTTGTCAGACGCGCGGTACGCGTACAATTCTATCTTATCTGCCTCGTACATCATACATATAATCCTTTTAACATAAATGCTTTGCTTACAGTTAAATATGCTTAAGTACAATAATAGGTTATATATTTTGATTTCAGTAATCGCAAACACAAGTTTTTGAACCAGCAACGGCTTTTAAAGCTGTTTGCCAGACGCTCAACCAAATGGGCGATATGTTTTTTTTTAGTTTTTGTTTTGATTTTCCGTTACATCTTAAACAAATTACAAGATTAACTAAACAGAAAGAGATAGATAGAGAGAGAGAGAGCAATCGTTTAGAAATTTTGTTGTGTACAGAAAAATTGTTTAAACATAGGTACGAGAGTACAATTACAATAATACATTATAATGTCTTTAAGATTAATAAAGCGTAATTAAAAAGATTTCACTACATAACCGAAGAAGGTCGCTTCGTTTCAATATACATACAAATTACAACAAATATATGCCTAGGCTCTCTTTTGTGTAGTGTGTGTGTGTGTGTTTGTTTGTGTGTGTATAAATATTAAAAATATATATGTAGCTCATTTTTAACTTCAGCTCATCCTGCCTACATTAAGAATATAAGAGTTGCGTAGATCTTCCAGCGCGCTGTCAAATTTGTCCAATTACCGCTGAAATAAGCTCCAGAGCTTGTAGCTGGACACACGCTTGGCCAGATTAGCAGCTGCACTGCTCGGTGCCGCCGTTGACGTCTCGGCGGCAGCGACGCGACGATTGTTGATCAGCTTGGAGCGCATTTGCTCGTCGATCAGCTCCTGCATGTCCATTTGCCATTGCTCCAGCTGCTGGGACAGCTCCACTTTCTGCTGAATGGACTCGAGCAGCTGACTGTTGGCCTGCATCAGTTCGACGCGCGTTTTAGCCAGCTCCACCTCGGCCTTGGTGCGACGCTCATTGGCCGCATCGCGCTCCTTTTGCGCCTTGGTGAGCAGCTCATCGCGATCGGTGTTGTCAACCAGATCGCCACGTGCCTGATCTCTTTCTTCCTTGACATTTTGGAGCTCCACATCGGTCACGGTCACCTTGGCCTCCAGTTGCTGGATCAGCTGATGACTGCGCTTAATCTCGTCCTCCTGCTCCAGCACAAGGTTGCGCGTCTGGTCGAGCATCTTCTTGAAGTTGCCCGCATCCAAATTAAGCAGCAATCGCGTCAGCTCATCGGACATGGCCGATAGCATGCCCTGCCGGAATTCAACGGCCATATGACCGTCATTGTCATTGCGCTCTGTGCTGGACATCGTATTGTCCATGGACTCCAGATCCAGCGATATGTCAGAATTTAAACCTGCATCATTGAGAGACGTGCTTATGCTGTAAGGATTCCTTGTGCAAGCTTATTGCCCAACCCACCTGAATCATCATCATGGCTCACTTTTAGCGAATCCACCAGGGATTTCAACTGTATATAAACGGAGCGCGCCTCCACCCACATTTGGCTGGGCTTGCCCGACTCCGTGAAACTGGCCTCGTCCTCATCGCATTCCATTTCGAATTGTAGACTCTTCTTGCCGGGCGTACTGGAGTTGGAGTCCTGCATTTTAAAAAAGGGAGATTTCTCTTCGAATTAAATATTTATGTATACATAAAAGCAGGCGAAACGATCACTAGATTATAAAGTTAGGCTTAAACTAAGTCAGTCAAGAGCAGGATGACCTTTACTTTAATCTATGTTTAAGAGAAGAGAGAAACTTACCGCGCCCAAACGCTCGCTAAGCACATTATTCTCACGCTGAGAGCGTTCCAATGCTTGTAAGGTGGTCTGTAAAAATATAGCATAATAATGAGCATAAATTATAATTATAAATGTCAATTTTTAACTTATCTCTGCAAAGAAATATAAGCGGAGCAAAAGAAAGTCGTGCATAGATAAGTTAAGCACTTGAGAAACTGCGCACTTTGTTCTTTGGTACATAAATTGTCTGACAACTTTGCAATCACGATTTGGCTTTCGTTTATATTTAAAATGAAATGGACGTGATAAGGTCCGAATTGGTGTTGCTTTTATTTTGTTGAGCTCACCTCTAATTTTGTTTCCTGCTCGCGGGCATGTCGCTCCAGCATGTGAATTCTGTCAGATGCTTCCTCCAGCGATGAGGTGAGGCTCTCCTTCTCCTCCTGTGCGTGCTGCAGACGACGCTCCAGTTCCTGGCGCTTGCCTGTTGTGAGGTTTAGTTCGGTTTTGATGGATTCCAGGCTGTTGACGTGCTCCTGCCAAGAAATTCATTCATTCGATATGAATACCAAAGCTTGTGTATAATATATAGTATAGAAGGTACCTGCAGGCTGCTGTTCCTGTAGTGATATTGGTCCTTGAGCTCCTGTATCTGTGCGCTCAGCTTCATTTCGGTGGCGTGCGCCTCCTGTATCTGCTCGGTAAGGCGTGTATTCTGATGCTGCAGCTCATCGATGAGTATGGTCTTCTCCTTCTCCGCCTGCCTGATGGCCACATCCTGTGTCTGCAGCTTGTCCTTCAGCTCGTTGAGATCCGATTGCAGCTCGAGCACACGCTGATCACTCTCATCCTCCGCTATGGCCAGCTTCTGGCGCAGCACATGCTTCTCCTGTTCAAGTTTCTGCAAGCGAACAAATGGAAAGTTAATTAAATGCACACCGGCAAAGATAAAAACTTATTGTTTGTTCTATGACTTGTCAGCAATTAATGCAACTAACCAGCAAGACAATGAAAGTAAGTGAAGTAAACAATGTGCACGTACACAAAAAAAAATAATAATAATAATAAAAGCCAGCCAGCAAAGGCAACCACAAGGTTAACACAGCTCGACAGGTAATTGTACAGGTAATATTTGCATTTGCAACTTTTTTTCATGTTCATACATTTGTAGCAGGCAAAGAGTTACAAACCCTATCGACGGGCATCCCAAACACAAGTTAATTATAATAATTGCTGCAAGTTTATGACTGTTAAAGTGATATAAATATTCTGAAATCTCCATCGAATTCGAACTAGTAAATAGTAAAGTATCCACAAACATGTCATTCGTTGTAACAATATAAAAAATATGCTTTAAAATACAAAATACTATTTGAATTTATTATTATTACACGCATTGTAACAAGCGCATATTACCATCAGCTTTGAACCACTGTGCAAAGGAAAATCTTCGGCTCCGACAGCTCAACAATAGTGCCTTCCCTCTTGACACCATTGCCAGCAAAGGCAACCACAAAATTCACATCATTCAAATTAAAATGCATTTGAATTTTCACTTCTTCGCGGCGCATCAGCTCCAAACGACTCAGCAATTTGGTCATTAACCGAAGAAACCCACTTTAAAAGGTGATTTGCCTTTAGCTGAACTCCGATAGGCGAGTTCAGGCGATGACAAATGCATTCGTTAGTTCTAAAGGTAATTATCGAAAATCGAATGCTGAAACCTTTTAACTTTCGATTGCCAATTTCAAATTCAATTATTCAAATAATAACTTACATGATTGACAGGTATGTAGCTAATTGGTGCGACGAGAAAGAGGGCATTTTGCATTTTTGGATCAAGGGTTTGCGGCGACATTGAAAATCGCATGCAAAGTTTAATCGATATGTAAACCTTCAATTGGCGCAAAGTAAACACAAAGAACACGCTAGCTGCTCAAACACACATACATACGCACATACACACATACATATGTGCATAAGTATTCTGCGATCCTATTGTAAAGATGAAAAATGTTTCGCCTTATCGGCTAACTAAATGCGGAAAATGCGCTGCGAACACGTAGCGCTAAGAAAATCAAGAGCCAGCTGTTAAATATGAGAAGTCAGCGCGGTTTGCCTATCAGCAGAAAAACCAAAAATGATCTCTGCCGCTAATAAAATGGAGCGACAAACAGTAAATGAAAAGCTTAAATAAAATTACCGGTAATTTACATAAAATGCGACGAAGCCGCCAAAAAAAAAAAAACCACAAAAATTGCTGCATCTGTTGTTGTTATTATTGTTGTTTTCGGTTGCCAAAGAGGGCGACGCTCGGCTCGCGCCTAAACAATTGCAATTGCAGCAGAAAGAAAGAAAACTGCAGCCAGACAATGGAAAACTTTAAATCCAAAAAGAAAAAAAAACTGCAAAACAAGCAGCCAAACCGCTGCACTGACAGTTGCCAGCAAAGTAAAACAAAACAAAGGGGGAAAGAGAGTGAATAAGAGAGAGAGAGAGAGAGAAATAAAAATGATTGTACATACTTTCTCTGTTTCTATTTCACGCTCAATGAAATGTGTTGATGATGGCTTTGTGCGACGGCGGCTTTAAAATCAGCCAACAACAGCGGAAGTTGGCATCAGCTCAGCCGCAGAAATGAGTTCGCATACGACGTATTCAAAGCAAGAGTTTAAATTGTTTAAAACATAAAGCACAAATCAAATAAAATACGCAATAAAGATGAGCTGCAAATATGTTCATGCCAGTTTTGTTTTCAAATTAATTTTATTACGTATTTCTGAATTTCTTCGTAGCTAATTGCGTTGCATGATCACCAAACGGGAGTTGTAATTTGTTTTGACGCCACACACACACGCACACACACACAGCAATTAGTTATTGCTTTTCTGCTGCCAGTTGTATTCAAATGCGACGTAATATGACCCACTTTCCTGTGGTGCGAAGTGCTTTTATGTTTGCGCGAAAAATTATAAATATTTGTGCAGCGCAAATTGCAGCGCCTGTGGCCAGGAAATGCTCGAATGCAATTGACACACATGCAGTCCTCTGGCTGAGTCACCCAGGCAACAAGTGGGCCCACAAGTATTCAGGCAAAAGTTGTCTAATGCTGTGTAAACTGCAGCCATCAAAAGAAATGCTGCGCGAATTGGAAGTGAGAGTGATTGCAACAATTAATACTTAATTTAGATAACAGATTCAAAATAGTTTGCAATTACCTAAAATGTTTTGAACTGAAACGTCACGTCAGCAAATCATCACCTGAATGACGAAGAATTTGCTGAGTTGGTTGGGTGTTGAAAGCATTCGATAATTACTATTAATAATTAACTAAATTGCTCGCCAGTCACTTTGTTGCAGCGGCACAAGAATCGTGCATCAATCTAAAAATAAAAAAAAAAAAGAAACAATCGCCTAGAGGGGAGGTGCTCTTGTAGCTCTTCTGGCTGTTGGCAAACCAGTTTCGAATGTCAAATGCTGGCAATTACCTAAGCGGCCTATTAATAAACATTGAAAACTTTAAATTGCCACAATGCGCGCCGGCAATGACTCAAGAGCATGAGCTCAGCCTTAGTGGATGGATGAGTCAATGGCCAGGTAAATTCATTCGGCGATTTGCTTCGGCTAATTTACACAGCGTTTTTCCGAATGCTTGCTGCATTTTGATGCGTATTTTATGCACATTATGCTGGGGCAACCCTCGACAAATGTGCCGCAGTCTGTTGCACAGCGTTTCACGTTGCGTATGAGCAATGCGGCCATCCCACGGGCAAAACTTTCTGTTTCAGTTTCAATTGTGGTCTTCAGTCTTTCAGTTTCGCTTTTGCCGTTCGCCAACGCCGCCTTCTTTTCACTCGCACGGCAATTAAAATGCATTTGATTTTAATTAACCACCCCCCCCCCCTCCACCCCCCTCGCAGAAATTTCACACATAATAGCAAATTGCATTTTGCATTTTATTGGCATGAAAAATGCTGCAAATTGCTTATAACCAAGTGGTTAATAAGTTTTTGGCTCATTTAAATGGCAACTAATAGCCAACCGACTGATTAATGGCCGTTCATCAGACAGGAAGTCTTGTGAAAGATGGCATTTATGCCCATTTAACTTGTGCAAAACTGATGAAAGCACTGCAGCAATTAAAATGGAGCCAGTGGTTTCTACATAGTCGAGAAATATTGTGCGCAACCCAAATACAATTAAACATTAAGAAACATGACTAATGAGCTGTTCTCTCTCTCTCTCTCTCTCTCTCTCTAATAATCAATATCTAAAAGAAACTCGGTGTGAAATCGGAACTCTCAACACGGAAATCCAGTTGACCTTATTTTTTATGTTTTCGTTGATAGTTTTTCAGTGCATTCATTGACAACTCGTCATCGGCAATGACCCCTTAGCGCAAACATTTCAACTTTGGCAGTCGTCGTGCAAATAATACAATAATGCGACATGCTAATTTTCCAACAATTGCCAAAGTTTGCTAATGCGCTAAGGTCACGTCGCAGTCGCCGCAGTTCCAGTCGCAGTCCGGCTGACTGCTGGGCAGCGTGGTAGGCGTAACTGCTACAGTTGACTGCCCAGTTTCATGTTCGGTTCCAGTCCCAGTTCCAGCGACAGTCGTTGGCCCTATGCTACAGCAATGCCAAAAGCAGCCACCACAATAATAACCATCATAATAATGGCATCAAAGCTGATCTTGCCATTGTTATTATTAGTGCTAGCCCTATTGTTGTTGGCGGCCCAGAGGATGGTTGGAGGATGGCCTTGTAAGAGCAAACAGTGTCAGCGGCTATTAAATTTGGTCGCAATGTGCGAAATGCGTTACAAGAGAAAAAAAAGACGGTCATCAATATGTTTTGTCAGAGTCGATTGGCATTTATTGAACATGATATGTTGTTTTCCCAACTTCTTTAAGCCAATCAATATAAAAAATTTTGAAAAAAATAAATACAAAATATTAAGTTTTTTTTGCATTTGATAGTCTTCAATGCACTGTAAATAGTGATTGGGGGCTTATGTGATTATGTGATTCGATTATTTGGCCATCTCCCATTTAAACAATATTTTTCTTACTCATCTCGTAATTGTTTTTAAAATTTTAATTCAAGTGTATTCCAGATGCATTGCACCACATTAACCCAGATATTTCCTTTCCACTCGTTTACAATGCGATTTTACTCAATTGCGTACAAAAGAAAAACTTGAAACTTGCACAAAGCTAAAATTTAACAATCACTGCACTTAATTTTATGTTTCATATTTATTTTGGCATTGACAATTTTTTCCCCCAATCTTTTTGGGTTGTTGCCGGCCTGCGTAGCCATTGTTAAAGAAATTGTGAAAAATACGAACAAAATTAAGCAAGATAATTTTTATTTTGGCATTTTTGCGGTACTTATATTTAATGTAAAGTGCAATAAGAGAGGGAGAGGCAGTTAATTAAAACTAGCTCAAAGGTTTTGCGGGCTTTTCTTCATTTTATTTTTTTTATTCGAATGGCGCAATTTAACGGAACAACAAAAGAGAAAATAAATAAATAAATTCGTGCCGGTAATTATGATTAATTACGATGTGTTGCGGACAAACTTACAATTTCACACTTATCTCACACAGATGACTCACTCTGTAATTAAAAAATAAAAAATAAAAACCCTAAAACCAAAACATAAATGAAAAACAAAAACTACAATTGCTGCACTGTACACGTTTGTATCTTATCTTAACCAGCGAAAAGTGCAAAAAATTAAACACGAACAAATAAATCAGACCTGCTATCAGAACATATGAAAGGTTCCGATAAGAAGTGCGGACAAGCCACATTTCTGGCTAATTTGCAGTGTGCGGCGCGTGTGTTTTGGCAAATAAGTACAGCTGAAAGAAATACAAAAAAAAAATAACTGATTGCATTTCTAAATCAAGGTGACTTTAATTAAAAATCCCCAAGTAGAGACAAAATTATTAGGCCATAAATATGAGAAGTTACGGCAAATTGTGACGCCCACTGCGCATGCGCACAGCTCTGAGACGGGGCAGCCCAACGAGTGGGGCTGGAGTTGCCACAGCATGTTCCAGCACATTCCCAGACTTCTTTCACATATGCCACAACACCCAAGTGCGTGGGCTCGACTCTTGCCAAGTCAACAAAGCGCAAACACACACCAAAGTACAGATACAAAGATAGTTTTACCGCGTGTCGGTTCAGTGGCTGAGGTAGCCACAGCAGCGAATTTTGGACAACTTGTACAATTAGTCATCGTTGAGGCTTAAGACACCGCCGGGCAAACAAGTTGACTAAAGTGAAATACCAGAAACTACAGTATAAGAGCTTTAAGAGCACTCCAAAGTATGAAATCTTTTTACGGTATTTTATTAAAAGCAGCATAGGGAACTTTGAAAATCACGTACGTATACAGGGTGCAGCTTAGGATTCGTATTTATAAGATTCTATGGCTTCGATTGTATGTGTATGGTTGGCTTAGGGGTGGGCACATTCAGTTTTTAAGGTAAGTAAGTACAGAAAAACGCGACATAAACAAAAATTTTATTAAATTACTTCCGAACTTGTTATCCCAGTTGGATAAGATTTGCGCTATAAATACAAAATTATTTATCATTTAAATATTTTTAATGACTTTTAATTAAACTATATGAATTTTAACTATGAAATAAAAACAAGTTAATCACTTGTAAAATAACAAACTGTAATTAAAAGTGTGAAGATTGTTTTGTTCATTAATAAAGACGGGAGAATAGAATATAATGCTATAATGTTATAAACAAACATATGCAAATTATTACTTACAAGGTCTTTTACCTTATGAAGACAGTCTTAGACAGGCTGGCCAAGCACACATAGTTTTTAGCTTTAATTCTCACAAGTTTTCAACAAGTGATTAAAAATTGCACAAGTAAAAAAAATTGTGTTGTCTTTAATTGTCTGCGTTGTGCTTCCAACTGGAGGCTTTTCAACCGCAATTCTTTTGTGTTCCTCA
The DNA here is from genome assembly GCA_004149465.1 of Drosophila nigromelanica. Lineage (NCBI taxonomy): Eukaryota > Metazoa > Arthropoda > Insecta > Diptera > Drosophilidae > Drosophila > Drosophila nigromelanica. Next base: position 960 of record SCDS01000296.1, on the reverse strand, counting down.
ACCAAAAAAAAAAAAAAAAACAAAACAACAACAACTCCAGCACCTCTAATTTTAACAACTTTTTAATTACTCTGCCCGCGCTAATGGAGCGCTCCTAAAGACATTGCAAAATATGATGAAAAATGAAAAAAATTTAACGAAAAATAATTATCATTGTGTTATGAAGATAAAAAAAAATAAGTAAATGAACTTTTGGAGGAACAGCTGTTTAAATAATAATATTGATTATACAATGGAGAAGCGAGGCAATAAACATTTTAACCTCCCAAGTCAAGTCACTTGATTTAACTTATTTTTAAAATTTCAACAATCCACAAATAAGAAAGTTACAGTCGGGCGTTACCGACTGCGTTATACTCGTTCACGTTCTTAATTATTAAAAAAAAATTTCTTTTGTGATGTTTGGGGGAGCATTCCAGCAAAATATATCCCAAATTTGGTGACTCTAGCTCAAAAATTGTGGACTTTATCGATTTGCGATTTTAGGTGTTATCGGTTTGCCACGCCCCCAGTGGGCGCAGCCCAAAATCCTTAACACTTTATGTGACGCGGGTACACACGAGTATATATCCAAAATTTCTCTAGCTTCAATAGCGGCGAAAATAATTGCGTTCATACGGACAGACGGACGGACGGACAGACGGACAGCAAGACGGACATTGCACAAAACCAATATACTTTTTCACTTCGTGAACGAGTATAAAAATCAACATTAAACCCGATTCTGAGGGGGTCAAATGTTTTGTCAAAAATCAAACTGACAAGTAAAGCTCTCAGATCCATAGCTCCCATATTTCAAACTTCCATAACTTTGTCAAAACTGAACCGATTTTCATGTTTGATGGCATTTTGGTCATGTAATGTCATCTAGATTAGTTCTGCATTTAAAATATATGCATTTTTGAAAATAAAATTTTTTTCATTTTTTTGTGAAAATATCATGTACTCCCCCCTTATTCA
>SCDS01000295.1:0-93210 GCA_004149465.1 Drosophila nigromelanica | reverse complement strand
GCCACGCCCCCAGTGGGCGCATCCCAAAATCCTCAACACTTTATCTGACGCGGGTACACACGAGTATATATCCAAAATTTCAAGTCTCTAGCTTCAATAACGGCGAAAAAAATTGCGTTCATACGGACAGACGGACAGACGGACGGACAGACAGCAAGACGGACATTGCACAAAACCAATACTTTGTGAACGAGTATAAAAATAATCCTGAATATTTATATATATTTTTATTAGGTAATGTGCGCAGGCTTCCTTCTTGATTTTAATTCCTTTCAAAATTAAATTTTAAGCACCTAACAACGACTTGCATATTTTTACACACTCAGCAAATAGAATGATTTTTCTCAAATCAAATAAAAACACACATTAAAAACAAATCTGTTAATTTGCTGCTATTCGTTTGGTTTTATGAAATCAAACTGATTAATTTGACTTTCATGGATTTTTCCAATATTTAATATTAATAATTAATAACTGACGGCTGTCTCATGCTTTTCTGTTTAACAACAAAAATGAATATGTGCTAAAGCGCCAGAGGCGTCATATGCAAATTTCTATATTTGTTCGGCTTCGTTCATAATTTTCTATGAAAAATGCTGCCGCTTTTTGGTATTGGTGTTGGTATGTTGTTGTTTTCTCACATAAATTTGCCGCAGGCGCAAAATTTCACTCAAATGAAACCGGAAGCGCGGTCGTCAAGTGGAATGGGCTCAAATTGTTGCTTGGTCGGTCGGTCGGTCGGTTGGTCCCTCTTTGTGTTCGACGGTCGCCTGAATGCTTAGTTTATCAGTAGTAGCAGTAACAATAGCAAACGAAATTTTAATATTTATATACAATGCACGCAGCACATTTTGCACTCAGTTTTTTTCTCACTTTCGCATGTTTATATCGTCCACGTATGTGAGTCTCGATGTGTGTGACCTGTGTCTGTTTGCTGTCTTTTTTCCACGCTCCTCATGTCAAACACTTAGTCAAAACAGCATTTGTTACGCTGCCAGTGCCAGCCACCAACGCACTGGACACCAACAACAACTACATCATGGCAACAATAACAACAACTACAGCAACATCATCAGCAAGATCCAAGCAAAATAATAACGAGCGTTATCCAAGCATCATCATTATCAACTTTTAACCATCGGTTAATGTTGTGTGCCACCGAAATGATTTAATTTTGACAGACCTTTTTTCAAGTTTCTTTCTCGACTTTTATGTGTGGGAGTTTTTGGCTTTTAATTTAAATTTTTTTTATATATATATATATATATATATATATTTTTTTTTTTTATTTGTCTATTTTGGTCATAATTTTTGTCGTCTTGTTGGCACGCATTGTTGCTGCTCCATTGCTGTTGTTGGTGTTGCTCTTGTTGCTACAATTTTATTTGATATGCATTACCAGCTTGGCTTTCGTCTTTGTTTATTTCTTCTACAACTTCTCCTTTTTGGCATTAAGTGCTTGTAAATTGGGTCAGTGGGAAGTTACACTTCAGTCGTCGACGCCGGTGACGTCGTTGCTTTTGTTGTTGTTGTTGGTGTTGTTGTTGTTGCTTGTACGCTACAACGTCATGTGTCATAAATTATTTGTTGCTCTTGCTCTTGCCAGTCTGAGAACTTTTGGCACAGCTGCTTTGCCTGTTTGATTTTCGTTGTTTTATTTATTTACTTCAAACCACATACTCGTTGATGCACTACAATACATTTTCTTTGGTGCTACTTTGTTGCCGCTGTTGATGCCGGTTTGTTGATAGCTTAAGTGTTATTGTTGCGGTATGATAAATTTCATGCAATGTCGCCTGTAAGCATTTATCTGGCGCTTTCAACCGTACGCTATAGTATTTTTCCATGAGTTTTCTGGTGAAGAACTACTTAAATGAAACTTAAAGCATTGATTTCTAAGTTCGTTGCCTAAGTCATTTGTTTTTCCATGATGTCGAATTTTTAAAAATTTTATTAGAAAAATAAGCTAAAGCAGCATAGTTTTATTAGCTTGATTTCATGCTGGTTGAACACCCTTATAGGCCAACCATGTTGTGAGTCAAAGCTTCGCCTGGTGCTATTTTAAATCCGCCAAATCTTAATGCACCAACATCCACATTCACCTTGCGTCCGTTGCAGCCAGTCAGGAAGCAATGTGCGATGTGAAGTGACTTTGGCTGTCTGCTGTCTAGACATTCTTCGATTTTTCCTGCCAGCTGCAGCAACATCAACAACACCAACAACAGCAACAATATGAACAGCAGCAAGAGCGATGAGTAGAACAAGTGCAACAGAGGCAGCTCTAGACTGAAGAATATGTACATACTTACAAGTACATCCATGGCAGCAATGCATTTCAGTGCTTTGCTTGATTTTTATTGACACAAGTCGTTAGCGGACTGCTGACTGCACGGCCTGGCACACATTTTGCATATTTTACGAGTTCGTGTCGATGTCGTTGTGGTTGTGGTTGCGGTTGTTCGTTACTGTTGGTTGGTTGGTTTTGGACGTGGATGTGCCTAAACTGTTGCCATTGCCGAAGTCAAACCGAAGCCTAAGCCGTGTCTGCACTTGTGCAATGGGGGGATTTTGAAAATCTTTGCATAATTACTGTGGAGCATTTTGATTTGAATTCTATGTACTGCTGGCAGCTACTGAAGCCTGAAGATTGTTTTATGTGCGCGTTAAGTTGCCATTGCTCGTCAATACCTGACCCAGGGGACAGTTGACCCACTTGCTGGCACTGTGCCTCTGCGCTTTATGTAACCTACACATGCACACATAAATCAAGAACAGACATTAATGTACAACATATGTATGTAGGTCTCTGTATCTGTATACATATGCTTATAGATAAATCATACAGACCCCCTGCCAAATGAGTTTTCACATAAGTACACAGCGATTTCGCTTGTTAACATTAATAATAACTTGTAATTTGCAGTTGTTTCAAAGCCCCCGTTGTTGAAAATCACTCAGAGGGCGCCGCAGCAGAAGTACCGAGCAGAGGAGAGAAGAAAAAAACTAATTACAACATTTTTCACATATGTAAACATTCATTCATAATATTTAACCACACAAGCCAGCATAATGTAAACGACGAGAAACTAAGAAACCTAAAATTCAAAAACTCACTTTGAAGATCTTCCGCGTAGCTGCCAAAGCCGTTGGTTTCTCAGTGTGTTGTTAATTTTTGTTCATTAAGTCCGAAAATGGCCAAGTTTAATGTTTGGCCGAGGCACAAAATTAATTAAACATTTATCAAAATCAAAGACACAGCGCCATACAACCGCTTGGAACAGCTCCAAAAACCAAAAAGATGGTCGCGACCTGTTGACATTTCAACATTTATATATAATATACTTTGTATCTTATGATTGTCACTGTTTTCAGCTGCGCTTTGTGCCAACTGTGGTTCATTTTATAAATTTTTTTTTAAAATCATTGTCTTTGTTTTTATTACCTTATTAACTTGGCTAGTCAAATTACGCTTCGCCCATTGAAAATTAAACTGAAATTGAGACGAGTCCCGCATAAAGGTAAAAAAATCCAAAACTGAAACGAAAACTATGCACCACATACCACATATCTCGGTCATCCAAGACTCCAGCTCGGCTGGCAATGGAAGTGGACATCGACATCAGTTTGGCTGTCGCTTTTAAATGAAAAATGCTCGAAACAAAAAACTGAAAAAGAAACACTCTGTGTCGTTCTTCGTTATATATAGTTTTTTTTGGGGGGCCCTCGTTTTTGCCTGCCAGACTGCCTGCTACGGGCTGCGAGATGAAGTTGGACTTGGATATTGGCGGGCATATCGCTGACTTGGCCCAGCACTTGAACTGTACTTGAGTGCTGTAAATATTTTTTAAAGCTGCCTTATTGTGTCAGGCGCTAAAGTTGAAACGAATATCAAATGCTCTGATGCGCAGTATACCGCATATATATCGCACCAAGAGTCAGGTGAATGAGACGCAAGGCTTATTAATAGATGACGGCAGCTTTGATGATTTTACGTGATTTTCAAGAGAATGCCAGGGTGGCCCAAAAGGTCATTCGTTAATATTTTTGTATTTATAATACTAATAAACTGATAGATACACTCAGAAACCACTTCATAAAAATACTTAACATCCAATTTAACATTTCGGTCTCCATTTTCCAACATTTGAATTTTCTTTTATTTCGTATAGTGTTACATGCAATATCAAAAAATTCAAATTTCTTTCTGGCTAAGAGCATGTCCCGTAAAAATGTTGTTTTTTTCATTTTTACTTTTTTCCAGGCGCTCTTGGTATTGCAGTTTTGGCTGCTCTTGTGCTGTAACTCTTATTTTTGGGGCCTTTTTTTGTTTTGTATTTTGGCAATTTGGGTTACATTGGCTGCTGTCTGAAAAATTATCTGGCACTTATATTCACGCTTAATTGGCATTTTTTATGAAACCCGAGCGTGCCGAAAACAAAAACAACAACATCGAGAGACATTCGTGCTTCTGGGTTCCTTGTTTGTCAGTTTCTCTACGGCTCTGCAGTCCCCGGCAATGACACTCGCACTCAAAATCAGAAGAAAAATCAATTTAATGAGCAAAACATGCAATAAATTACAGTGGCACAAGGCGAAAACAATTCTGCAGTAAATTTCTTTTGTTCCCTTTTGTTGGTATTTTTTTTAAATTTTTCTTTACGATTTGTAATAAAAATAGGTCAGATCTGGGTATAATTTTATTGCAAGCTGGTAGGAAATGCGTGCGGGCAAATAAATTGAATTTTATTACTTAAAATATTTATTCAACGTCAATGACGTCAAGAAAGAATTAATTTTAAATTTTGCTAAATTGTGAAACCGGTTTTTTTTATTTGTGTTTTGACCTTTTGTATATTTTTTCTACCCTTTGGTTAGCTGTTTTAATCTTTTTAATTATTTATTTATTTTTGTTCTGAGCATTATGTATGTTTTTCTAAATGTCTGTTCTGTTTCTGTATTTTGTTTCAGTTAGAATCCTAAGCAATATGTCAGAGTCATCACCCTGAGCTGGTTCAGCGACAACACAGATCCGCAATAAAATGTAAGTCCATTTTTTGCTCAAAACAAGCAATCAAATATAAGAGCTTAGTCCAATTAATTTCGCAACAATTAAAGCTAGGGTAACTACATGCCGCAGTCGCATTCCGGCTACAGTTTATGCTATCAAAATGATGGATGAGACTGGTCCAAAAAAACTGGTTGACCCGTGTGGGGGTGTCTTTTATTTAGCCGTTGGCCGCATACATTTGGAATAGATTTTAAATGCAAATCAAGCTCGTATATTTTAATTAGTCTAATACGTGTGGCTGACTGATTTTATTTTTGCTCTTTTTATTGTTGTTTTTGTTTTAATTTTTATTGATTTCTATTTTTGATGACGCGGTGCACCGCTGTGCCAAAAACTAGTTTCTACGCGCATCTCAAACCATTTTCGACTAATATTAATGGATAGGTTCAGAAATTATACACATAGTAAGCTTACGAGCATTAGAGTACATCATTGACAAATTGTTAAGCCAAAGACCTTTGGAATGTTCGGGCTCAAGCCTCATATATGATAAATGGCTTTTGAATGTGACTCGGATTATGCTATGCGGACATCTATTAGAGTCAGCACTCTGATGTGTGTGCGTTTCTTCCGTCATGGAATACTCAATGATCGAGTTGATTGTAAGATAAAAAGCAATCAATGAATGAATAACACACATGAGCATTCACACTAATCGTATCTATGTGACTTATATACAAAACAAAAACAAAAACTGACAACGAGATTTAGTGGAGCCGATCTTAACATTTGCTGATATACCATGAAAACAAGATGCTTAAAACACCTGTTACGTTGAACAAATGACCCAATGGGGTTCGTCTTGGTGCGTTGCCAATGCTCAATAAATTTCCGAGAATGGTACATAAAAATTTGTCACATAAATTACAATTTGCATGGTTGGCTGTCCAACAACAAGCACACTTGTCGCACACACGCACAAACATACACGCACAAACACACACTCACACACACACATATGTACATGTGGTACGCATTTCGCAATGGATTTGCTAGAACCAGCGACCGACACGACCCTAATTGCCATTGAGTGTTGTCCCGGACTAACTGCTGTCGAGCATTAATTGTGCGTACAACTCTGCAAACTGCAACAGCTCAATTTGCATCGCAGCTGAGAAGAAGACTCTGTTGCAGCTGAATGCTGCATCAGAGAGCACCGTTAGAGAGCGTCGCGTATTCTGGGCAATTAGCCTAGCAGCCAATTCAATTGGCAGCCTAACAAATTTACGAAATGGAGCGCGCGCATAAATGTCAGCTCCGATTTGGTGTGGGCAATTAAAAGTCCATGGAAGCGACGGCGAGGACATTGCCTGACAGATTGACAGACCAGCAGCTTTATTTACAGGTTAATCTGCTTTATGGCCTCGACTGCAAGATGAATGACGCTGCAGTTGCCTGTGGCGATAGGTGAGCTGAGATAAAACCGAGGTAGAAAGTATTGTGAGCGACTTTCTTTTCGCCGCATGTCAACAGCTTCCAAAAAAAAAACTAAAACAGAAACACTTGAGACAAAAAAAATTTCTTAATAGGCTTATAAATCAGACCAAAAAACTCTTCAGGAAAGGCGTGAACTTATTTCGAGCTAATCTAAGGGTTAGTAAGCCATCAAGCTTAAGCTAAGATCCTTGATATTGTGTCCCCTATTAAATATTTTCGATTCAAAAATAAATCTTGTATTTGTATTTGATACACGCATTTCAGCAATATTTCATTATTGACTGAACAACATGTCTCGTTCTACCCATTGTTTACCTATCCAAATGCTTTTTGAAGCCGTAAAAAAGATTTCACTCATTGTCTTTGAGACAGCAAATATGCATATAATAACTAAGACATTAAGTCTTTTATTTTGCTTAACATTTGTTCAAAATTTATGTAAATTAAGATATCGATTTCCATTTGGCACGAGCTCAAAGTTTCATAATTAAAGTGCACGCGGAGCTGGAAAAGTTGTGGTCCGTTCAAGCTACCGCAAAGATTATGCAAGACGAAACATGGCTAAAGATGCAAAGCAAAAAACAATAACCAAAAACTCATATTTCTGGCTAACGTAGGTAACGTTGCTTTCAATGTGGCTGTTGTTGTTTTTTTTTTTATGTTTTTATATATTAGCCACGCTGCTCAGCGATTGGTCCACTGACTGTTGGCTCATTAGCATGTTTGGCACACGCCCCTGAGCAGCATACGCCCCTATAGGCTTGAGCTCGCTTTTTGGCTAACTTCAGCTGCTGATAATAACCAACAGAGTAAGGCCCAAACATAAAGAAAAACAGAAACAACGTTCGATTGAGCTATCTTGCTAAGATTACAACTAAGCATTGAGCTTGTACCCGTAGTCGGGTTGCTGTGCCAATAAATCAAAATTATTATCCACACATTTGACTTTTTAAGGCTACGTATGCTTTTCAGCCGTTTATGGCATACACACACAGCAACTATTTGCTGGCCTCTGTTCCTGGTTGAATCCGTTAGCGTTAGTAGTTGGCTTTGGGCAGCCAGAGAAACGGCCTTTGAAAGAATGCCATAGTCTCTTGCTTAGCCGCTGCAGAAGAAACGGTGGCGCTGCATTATCTTGCGAACGCAATCTACAGACTCTTAGTCAGACTCCCGACATCAACTCCACATTTGAATATGACGCACGAGTGCGCCGCATGGCCAACTAGGGTGTGTGCCCGTGTCCGTGTCGGTGTCCAAGACTGCGACTGCGACTGCAACTGCGACTGAGACTGCAACTGCCGCCGGCCGCATTCGGTTTTGACTTGTAGGGGCAAGCTTGATTTTCGATGTGCGATAAGAAATTTATAGTTTCGGTTTAAAAGACATTAGAGTGTAATATATTTAAAGTTGGGCCAAGCTCAACGTATCGTATCTAAAGAGGCTCGTTTGCCGCATTGCTTTTGTTGCTATGGCAGCCAGTGGGTGTGTATGTCCGCTACTCAATAATATATGCAAATATTTGCATGCCCAGTGCATACAATACAAAAGACTTAGGCAACAAACTGGCTCCAACTTGACAAGTCATCGGCTTGTCATATAGTTATGTCGTAGTGCACAGCGCCAGAGTATTACAGATATATTTATATTATTAGTAGGGCCAATCAAAGTACATATTAGCTTGCAATAAAAATTAAGGTGGAGCTCTAAATAGACCAGCCGCATGCAATTAAAATCTTAAGTGCAGAAATGAAACAAATTATAAAAACCGGTTAAGCTTCTTACACATTTTTTGTTAAAACAAATCCTCATATATTGATATAAGTTTTTATGTAGTAAAACAAAATTAAAATTGTATTATAATTTATTATATTTAAATTTGTTGTCTTTTCCATTCCACATTCTGTTTTGGCCGGCTTGCCCACACAATAGTGATCTACGACACTAAAAGTCTTTAAGCATATTTAACAATATAGTTAACATTTAACATGCAAAGAGCTCTCCTGTTTTTGATCTACCCAAATGCTTCGATATTAATTATTATGATTAAGATTTATTTGGCTAAGCTAACAAAAATTTGACTTTTGTTTACTCATAAGTAGTTTGACACAATAACTCTTGCAAATTCATTTCTATGCAAATTTCTAGTTTCCATTTCGGTTCTCTCGAGTTTCACTTTCAATTTGCGTTTTTGGGCTTTTGTCACATTTTTAGTGGCGGTGCTTTGTCTGCCTCTGTCCCATATGCATCTGTAGGTTTTGCTTGTACTTTTTTTATTTCTTTTTTTTTTCCTTTGTCTTCAGCTGAAATTGTGTTTTATATGGTAAAATGCAATTTGTGCAACTTGCAAGCGCGACAAACAGCAACAACAAATAGCATCCTTTGCTATATATTGAAAGTGAAGTCTCTTAGCATATTTGTAGCTGTCGCTGTTGTTGTTGTTATACTCTGTAGAAATTTGCATTTTTGTGCACAGCTGCTTTTTTGTGCTTTTCTTCACTTGCTGCAACAATTGTTGTTAGTGTTTCTGCTGTTGCTGTTGTTGTTGTTGTTGTCTTCTATTGCATTAATTTTGGCTTCTTGTTGTCGTCGTTGTCGTCGTCATTGTGGCTTATATGGCTGCTTGGATGCTGTTGCCTGCTGTCTCTTTGTTGTTGGGTTTTGGGCTTATATTGTAGGCTCATGTACAGCATTTGTCGTTACCAGGCACTGTTGCCACATTCTGCCATTCAGGCGCTTTGTAATTAATGGTTAATTAATTGAAACGAAGTAGCTGACAATCTTAATGATCCGTAATTTGTTATTATGGTAATTTATACAAGCGGCAGCTAAGGCAGCCAATGCCCACAACAACAACAACAACAACACCAACACAATGAAGACTTAGCTGCCGCTGCTGTTGCTGATCTGCTGTTGTCTTGTAATACATATACAAGTACAAATAAAAATTCATTAGCTTCTAAGCCATGACTGAGTTTGACGACAGCGACAATTGTCTAATTGCAGTCACGAGCAATTTATGTAGTTTGTTTAAGCATGAGTTATATACGTAAATATTGTCGATCTAACTAAATGACCAAACAGCGATATATATATATGGGTTGAGACGCCCACAGCTAGCCCTAAGAGCCAGGCCATGGCAATAAATTGCACTTGGTAAAGCTCAAGTAAAATAATGTCAGCCAGTATAAGAGATACAACAACCGACTGCCGACTGGTATCAATCTATGCCCCTTCCAGGAAGATGCTCACGACTAGCAAACAACAGAGGCAGCAGCAGCAGCGACAGCAACAGCAACCATAAAGAAAAACAACAACAAAGCAAACAGCCTGTCGCAAAAACGGCAAAAAATTTGCATCTTGACGAATTTAATGATGATGATGAAAAAGACGCCACAAACATTTTGATCGACCCACCAGACGAGGCTGCCTCAAGGAGCCCACAGACTACACACGATATTGCCATAGAGTCTTTTGGGCATGTGGGAGTGTTGCTGCCGCTGCTGCTGCTTCTACTCTTGCTGTTACTGTAGCTACAACGGCAACAGCATCAAATTTATGAAGATGCCTTTTGGGTGGCATTGCGGAATGTTTGACGTTGCTGTCTCATGTCAAGTGTTGTGTGTGCGCCGTTTGATGGGCAAGTGAAAATATTTTCATTGCACTTTGACATGACAGCAAACAAATTGCTAGATACACACACATCCACACTCACATAGACAGAGAGAATCACAATATGCACACACCTACAATCTGAACAGTTAAATGGCTTTAATGAATGGCAGCCTTCAAACGAAATACATGGGTTCGTCGTCAAGCGCCCACCCTTTTGTCGGAGCTGAGTCGGAGCCGGAGTTGGAGCTTGTGCTGATTAGCCAGAATTCCTGGCGTGCTGTGCTCTGACCTGCTCTTTTGTTTGGCTGCCAAGTGGCGCCTGCAGCGATCACGTCACAGACACACCAAGAACAACAAAGGCAAAAATTATAAAGACTTGGCTTATTGTTACTATTTGCTTTGATTGTTGGCCAGACTCACGATTTGGTTTCAATGTCTTTCAGCTCGTTTGCCAAAATCAATAAAGTTATCATGCTTGTTCTTCTGGCAGAGGCGTCTAAACTGTTTAACCTATTATATATTATATATGTTTCTTGCATGTGTTTTAATATTGCTGCCATTTGAAAGCAGCAAATTAAGTTACTGCATAGACAGCTGTCAAAAATGTGCCTCGGTGGGTTAACGCCCACCCAAAAAACTCAATTAACATGTCACGTTTGGGCAATGAATGCAGTTTTGGTTTCTCATTATTATGTCGCCAGTCAAAGGCAATTGAAAGTAAAACAGCAACAGTCAAAAACAGCAACAACAACAACAACGATAACAACTAAAAACAACAGCAGATCTTACCAAAATTCGTGCGCTACTGTTTTGCAATACTTTAGAATAACAACAACAACTACGGCAACAAGAAGGACAACAACAAAAACAAGAACAAAAAATTAACTTGTTAAAATGCAAATTTTTGACTTGAGGGGTTTCGCCCGCTTTATGGACTTATTGCCGGTTGGCATTGAGACAACTGCCTTATTGATTTTGATTAATGTCTGCCGATTTCTAAAGCCACGAATCATGGGCTGGGTCTTAAAAGTTCAGCCTAACTGGCTTTAATTAATACATTAATCACAATGCTGCGAGCAGCATAAATAGGATGTTGCTGACGCTGCTGCTGCTGTTGCTGTGAAAGCAACCAGCCTCAATTTTCACCTGGCCAACAATGAATTGTCTCTCCTCCTGTGAGTGTGGGCAACCAAGATGGACATGTTCTGATACAAGTTTCATAGCAAATTCGAAATTTATCATGGTATGTTGGTGCGGCGCATGGCACGGCAGAAACATCACTCACAGCAGCACCCACAAACAAGGCCAATCGTAGCAGCAACATTGCATTCGCTTTGGCCTTATTTGGCGGACAGTCTTTATGCAGATTTTTGTATCGTATATTGTGTGGGTGGCCAAAGCGACACTTTCTACTTGCCAATTGCACATTTGCATTTAATCAACTCAAACGGAAAATGTTAAATTGTGTTTTATGATTGGCTGCCATTGATTGCTTTATGATCTTAGTGAGCAAATTATTTTTATTGTCTGTCATAAAAAAAAGAAATATAAAAGAAAATAACTGCGAATAACTAAGATGTTGCATCTGCAACAGAAGCAACAGCAGCAACTGCAATTGGCAGTTGACAACAGCAATGGACAACGGGCCAATCAGCAACATCTTCGTTTGCCGCAGCGGTCGCAGTTGCTTTTAAGGCTTTGTCATTAATCAAATGGAATTGAAATGCGCCGCGTGTACATCACACGGTGTTGTTGCTGGTGTTGCTCTTGTTGTTGCCTGTGTTTGGCGCTTCCAACATGCAGCGCCCATTTGGAGTTTGCCATTTTTGCGCATTTTAATCATGCTTGTCTCGCCTGAAGTTATTTGGCTTTTTAACGTTTTTACGTTTGGTTATGCCAAAGATCTGTAAGCTCTGATAAAACGCTGCCGACGCGTCTACAACGACTACGCTGCCACTGCCACTGCCGCAGTTAGCGTCGGCGTCGGCGCGCCGCGCCTCGCCTCGCGTGATTAACAAGCGAACAGTGGTCGAAATGATTAATACATCTTGATGCTATTTGGTTTGTAACGCAGACCAATAAAAACTTTTTTTTTTGATTGACAATGCCAGCCAAAAGTTTGAGATGCTGTCCGTTGATTACTTCATTAGGCGGGCCGCAGTTCGAAAGTTGCTGTTGCTGTTGCAGTTGCCGGCAAAAACGATGCTGGAAGACCGTTTGATTCAATTATGCATTTGCATGCAATTGAAACATAAGCCCGCTGCAACAGCTGCCAGCCGTGTCCCATCCGCTTATCAACCTGTCCGGCTATTGGTCAATTGGTCAGCACCAGCAGCAGCCACAACCGTGCCCGTTACGCGCATTTGCTCGGTTGGGGCAGTAGCCTTTCAGTCGGTTGGTGGGCGATAATTATCTGCTTGAAAAATGATCGACTGGCTTATGGCACAGTGCAGAGCGGTCTCACTTCGCTAACGATGAACATTTGCATTGAAGAAAAAAAAAGTGTGCAGAAAAAACGACAAAAAAAGAAATCAATAAAAAAGTTTATAAATTTGCAGCTGCATGAAAACTTTTTTATGGGTTCCCATTCGCTTGTGATGCGTTTTGAAGAATGCATATATATTTTTTATTAACACTGCAACAAGCATTTTACAGCATACAATTTTCCCTACCTAAAAGTTATAAACTTTTCCGTCAATATACTAAAGAATTTTCACATTTTATTCTCTATTTGCAGACTTTAGTTATGTCTTTTTATTGCCTATTATTCCTTTTAATTTAATATAAATTGTACAGCATACTAAAGTAACTGCTAATTAAAATTGTTATACGCTTAAACCATTGAAAATGGGAAAATTTCCGTAAATATAAGTAGAAGACAAAAAGAGGTTTCTCCGACCACATAAAGTATATATATTATTGATGAAGACCACGAGCTGCGCCGATTTAACCATGGCGGACTGTCCGTCTAAAATGTTCGACTATAGATTTTTCTATACCATACGCAGATTGAGTTTATCATTTGAAATAAATATAACGATAGCAATGTTTAGTGGATCTCCTAGTCGGGCACTCCCGACTGAAGTATATAATTTAGAGCTCATGGCAAACTGTCACCTCGGCTCAGATTCTGCTGAGAACAACTAAAACGAATATTTAGAGAACAAAGCTATCTGGCTGGTAATCTTAGAAGAGGCAACCATATGTGGTACTTACTTAGCATAAAGAAACTACTTTTAAAAGCTGCGCACCTTCCTCTCAATCTAGTATAGGTCAATAAATATTCTCTTTATCAACAAGTGCACATACAAATCCAAAGATATTTTCACTGATGGCTCCATTTTAGCCAATCGAAGTGCAATTTGATTGCGCTACGTGAGGCAACTTGTTGCCTGTTACGAATTCTCGTGTCCCGTCTGGATCGACAGGTTTTTTTCGCCGCATTGTCTTCTTTATCTTTCTTTCTTTGGCAATTTCGCTACAATTGTTGAATTATTTTAATTGATTGAGCTGGGGTTGGGGACTGGTTTTCATTTGAACATGTCTGCAAACGGCATCTGTACGCATTTTGCCATGGCTCTTGCCTATTGGTAATTGAAACTTGTTAGTGAAGACATTAAAAAATCGTTTAGCACGGAATTTAGGTTAAAAATGCGTGGAAAATCGTGAAAAAATCAACGTTGGTAACAAAAGCTATAGAAAAATATAACAAAAACCAAACAAATAAAAACATTTGACAAGAAAATGCGATTAAAACAACAGAAGCAGAAGACCTAAAGCGTGCGATTTTTAAAGCCAGCTTGTCGAGCGTCAGAAAAGGGTGAGGAGTCGGGCCATGTTGAAGAAAATTGTGTAACCACAATATAAAAATTCCTGCACATAAACTAATCTCCGCAACGGCGGTGGCTTTTGACTACCGCATTTTATTTTTTATTATTTTTTTTCTCCTTTGTATTTGACGCCCGCTATAACGGCTTGTAAGATGGAGGGATGGATGCTAATCATGCCCGACCATGTACACCAAAGAAATTGTGCCGAAAACTTCATAATTTTGTTGTTGTTGTTGCTGTAATCTTTGCAGACTTCAATAAATTTCCCTGGTAATTTTCCTTAGCAATTTGCATGCCAAACAAAGACAAACACACAATATATATATATATATATATATATATATATATATATATATATAACTATATGGTTTCAAAACCTGTGAGCCAAGAAATAGCGCACGCTGTTGACTTGCATGTGTAAATAAATATGCCAAAATTTCGTTTAATTAAAAAAATTATTGGCGCATTTTTATTTATGGCCCATAATCGAAAATGCCCCTCCACCTGTATGCAATACAACAAAATTGAAAGCAACATAAACAAGTTGCTTTCAAACTAACTTCAACACACCGAATATGGGGTACACTCTATAAAAGAAGAATGTATCAAACGCATAAAAAAAAAACAAAAAATCAATAAAAAAAGAAAGCAAAAATGAATATGCAAATAAGTATAATATGGAATATTTTTTCGAAAACAATTTTTTACCTAAAAACAAAATATCTATTTAAAATAAAAAACAGGAAAAATTGTTAACTATAAAATCTATAAACTATTAAAAAAAATAACTTAGAGGCTTTCTACGATCTAAAGTAACGAACTTTATAAAAACCGAATACTTTTTATTCATTTCGCATTAAAGTTAATGTACTCTTTTAGGAGCTAGGGAAGGCCATCATGCTATCATGTTTTTAAAATGAAGCCGCTGCAGGCTGTTTGCATTGGCCAAAATGCGCTAACAATTTCTACGATTACGATTGCAATTGCTATGCAGCATAAAGAAATAAACTGCATTCGGAGTCGCGGCCACATGCATCTTCATCTTCAACTCATGATGCATGTGCTGGGCACATGCACGTACATGATTGGCCGCCAGGCAGCCGATCAGCCGATCAGCCAGTTATGTCTGGATGTACTATATGCACGTTCCAGACGCGCGGCTGTAAACTTTCTTTTTGCTCGGGCCGCGGCCAAATAACAATAATCGTGGTCAAATTAGTCAATATTTGCTCGCCCCAAAACGCTCAAACAAAAGCTTATTATTTTATTTACCATTTTTTTTATGAATTTTATAGGTACACATTTTTCTAAAGTTCCACCCTCTCTCTCTCTCTCTCTCTCTCTCTCTCTCTCTCTCTCTCTCTCAAACACTCTCTTTCATAAAATATGTATAAAGTAATTTTTGAATTTAAACATCATGATTAACTAAACTACCAAGCAGCAGCCAGACCAGACAGCTGGCCAGGCGACCAGGCAGGCAAATGACTACAAATGATTACGCATTTAAGCAAAGCCGCAAAGTTTTTGGTGAAATTTTAGAGGCAGCCTTTGCCTTCTATGGCCGGTCAGATGGACGAGCGATAAACCGTGGAAAACACTGAAAACGAGCTCACTCTGAGAGTCTTAAAAGCAGACTGGACGATCGCTTGGTCTCTGACTTGGCCAATGGCCTGCACTTGTTGTAGTTTAAGTTGTTGTATTTTTCTACTGTTGCTGCTGCTGATGTTGTTGTTGTTGTTGCTTTCATTCAGGCTCTAATGGGTCGTGTCTTTGACTGCCGCTGCCGCACTTTAATGTCTTTGGAGATCAGGTGTTGATGCTGCTGCGACTGCTGCTGCGGTCTCAACTAAGCATTTCAAAGACCTGGCTCCACATTGCAGTTGATTTCTGCGTAGATTGCACTTAAATGTTCCTAGCAACAGCATCTGAAATATTTATACCATGGCATTTTCTCTTCGCTTTGCTGCCCTTATCTAAACTATGCGCTAGAGAATACGCCAAGCTCTTTGCTCTCTGTGTTGTATGCAAATTTGTTAAGTCATTTTTGTTTGTGGTTCTCACGCTGCCACACCAGACCACGAAATGCCGTCCATTTCTGTTATTGCTGTATATGCAGAGCCCAAAATACAAAAAAATATATATCAAAATAAGAGCAAATCAATTGACAATTTGAACATTTAGTAGTTTCTGCACGACTTTGACAAGGTAGGCCACAACAAACACATGAACAACAGATCAAAATCCCAATCCCAATCGCAATCGCTGCAACAGCAACTGCACGCAAGCTGTCAATTCAATTTCGATTGCTGGCTGCATCGATTACTCGATCGATCTCAGACTGGCCGAATATAGTAGGTATCTAATCAAGACAGCGGAGGCAACAGCACCCTCCAGCCGCCATGGGTAGTCAAAAGTTCAGACTCGTAGTGTTATTTTCGGTTTTTTCTTTTCCTTTTTATTTGTTTTTGGCAATGGCACGTTGCCTGTTCTTAATGGCCGGCTTGTTATGCAGCTCGCAGAATCTATGCAAATGTAACAAAAATAAAAAAACAGTGTGTCACTGCGTCAGGTTTGGTTTTAGCCAAAGTCCAAGTGCGGCTTCGAGAGATTTACGAGCCGAGCGCGCCAAATGTGTTTACACTTTGTCACCCTTCTGTCAGTTTGATTTATTTGTTTGCAGATAGCCAGCAAAAAGCTGAGAAGGCTAAAGTAGCTGACCAAATTAAAATGCAAGTATTGCTGGAATGTACGTCCAAACGAACTGAGCCACAAGGCGAAGCGGGGCGGGGCCGGGCGAACTGAACTGAGCTGAGTGCAAGAAATGGGCGAATGAATGAATGATTGACTTATGCAGCCAACTGACAAGTGACTTAAATAAATTAATGTACATGTCCCCAAAGAGTCCGAGGGAAACTGTTTACTAATCAGAGGCGTGGATGTTGCTGTTCAAAGCAAAAAATAAAATATAAAATCAAAAAACAAGTGAGAATGTTGCAGTCGGCTGTAACCGACAGCGCAATACTCGTTCGCTAACATTTTGTGTACACATACAGAAAAAAAGGCTAATGTTGTTAAAATTACATTCATACGGACAGACAGCCAGACGAACATTGCACAAACCAAATACGGTCTTTTCACTTCATGAATGAGTACAAATATACAACACTCAGAGCGGGTTTTTGTTAACAATTTTTGCACTACTTTTGGCCATTTAATTCCAATTATTTAACGTGTGGCATAGATAGAAATCCAATTTCTTATATATGTCTAATTAAGTTAGTAAATAGCATATAATCTATTTGTATGAACCAATATATATTTTAATAATCCATATTAATTGCAGCTAATCAACACTGAATAATTCGCATACTGAACAGCACTGAAAAAAAGACATTTGCGAACTGGAAATACACGTACAACAAATGATTGGCACTGAGGATATGTCCACATCGACTGGCATGGATATAAGTGAATCCTTTCGTGCCGACGATCTCTCAAAAACGGATTTCTTCGATTTTGTCACAGCGCCGGACATGGGCATCGGCATCGGGGTCGGTGTGGATGTGGGCGTGGGCGTTAGCCTGCAGCAACAGCATCACCAGCAGCACACACAACAACAGCACAGTCACAACCACAGCCAAGCTCATCAGCCAACAACATCACAAACGCCACAGCAGGCCATCTGCGGTGGCGGCGCGAGAACCACCAGCAGCCTGACACACGACATTGGAGAGGGCGGTGGTGGCGGCGGCATTGTTCCCGTGAGCAATCGCAATGGCAGCACCAGCAATGGCGGCGATCCCACGTTACAGGGCTATGAGGTGGGTTGAAAGTTATAAAATTTGATCATTTATTGCAGCCTCTGTCCTAAAGGATTTCAATTCAGCTTGATAATATTTGGTTTGCCTCTGTCTTTTTGGATTCTGCAGTTCTGGCACCAGGACAAGGATACCAGCCGCCTTGACTCCAGCTCCATCTTCGAGGACCTCGATCGATACTGCTGGCAGCAGCAGCCGGTCACAGCCAGCGCCACAAGCACCGTCAACGCCAGCAATGTTCGGTGTAGCAACCAGCCCAGTCCCACATCTCCGCAGTCCCATCCACACCCACATCCACACCCACATCAGCAGCAGCAACAACAACAACAGCAGCAGCAGCAGCAGCCGCAACAACAGCAGCAGCCTAATGCCAGCAGCTCCTCGAGCGCAGCGGGCAGCAGCAGTGACACCATCAGCAGCCTGGACACAACGGACGGCCAAATTTACACACTGACAGTATTAAATGGTGGCGAGCCTTGGCTGAAGCGCGCCGAGACGGAGCAGCTGCCCAGCGCCCTGGACTTGGACAGTTTGCTGGGCAGCTTTCCGGGCTACATTAAGTCGGAGTATCCGTACGATGACAGCGGCTTCAGCACGGATGGCAAGGATGTGATTGTCAGTGGTGCGGATGCCAATGGCCTCAGCAGTATTTCCCAGACCCAGCCGCATGGACAGACGCTGCCCTCGCTCGTAACGGCCATTTCCATAGCGGGCGGCGGTGTCAACGAGCTGGGCCAACAGCTCGCCCAGTTCCAAAACAACAACAACGACTGGCACATGGCCGATCACAATGCGGAGGCGGAGCAGAACTCTGCGGAGTCGCTGCTGCGCAGCGCGCTGCAGGGCAAGGGCTACGCGAAGGGTCTGCACATGCAGAACGGTCTGGCGCTGCCGGTGGTCAAGGACGATGAGATGCGGCGGTTGCTCTTCACCCCCGACGATGCAGCGGATGCTTTGGGCTTTGCGGACTCAACGCTGAACACCGGGCAAATGTTTGAGGATGCGCAGGCGATGGGCCATGCAACCGGCGGCGGCACACACATGTCCTCCGCGAATCACGGCCAGCATGGCGGCAATGCCAGCATCATTGTGGATGACATGTTCCTGTCGCTGGAGAACGCCTTCAGCGATGACTTCGAGAAAATCAAGCGCATTGCCAATGAGGTGCAGCAGTTCTGCAGTGCCAGCACGGGCACGCCCACTCCGGGAGATTATGCCGGCGGGGATGTGCTCATGCAGATGTCGCCCGGCGCCACAGCCACAGCAACAGCAACTCAGTTGCAGCCCTTAGCCAACGCCCAGCAGCAGCAGCAGCAGCCGCAGGCACCGCCGCCGCAGCCGCTCAAGCCGGAGGTGTCCACATCGACAACAGCCAGCGCTGTGGGCACCTCTGTGCCAGGCGGTCGCCTTGGTGGCATTAGCAAGCCCAAGAAGCAATACAAGCGTAGCAACAGCAGCGCCAACAGCACCAACAATAACAATCCAAATGTGGCAAATAACAACAACAGCGGCAACGTTCTGGGCGTTGTCATTGGCAACGGCGGCAGCTCCTCCTCAAGCGGCAGCGCCAGCAGCAGCAGCAACAGTCCGCCCGCCAATTGCAACGCCAGCGGCAGCTCGGCCAGCAGTGGCGGTGGCCAACGCAAGGAGCGTTCACTGCACTATTGTTCCATCTGCTCGAAGGGATTCAAGGATAAGTACTCGGTGAATGTGCACATACGGACGCACACGGGCGAGAAGCCGTTCGCGTGCTCGCTGTGCGGCAAGAGCTTCCGGCAGAAGGCGCACCTGGCCAAGCACTATCAAACGCACATGACCCAGAAGAACAACGGCAGCCTGATCAAAGGCAACTCCGCCAAGCATCAGCGTGCTGGCGGCGGCGCCACAAATGCGGCCAACTCCGGCGCAGCAAGTTTGGCCCAACAGCGACAGATGAGCGCGGTGGCCACAGCGGTGGTATCCAGTCCCAGCTTAATGAGTGCAGGCGTCGTGCTGAGTGGACCAAATACGCCGCCAGGCGTATTGCCGCCCGCCAATGGTCTGCTGGCGAACCGGTAGTGGGCCCGACCTTGGCTCCCATATGTATAGGCTATGTTCCACAAACACAAACAGCAAACTATTTCTTGTTCCTTACTTACAACAAAACATAACGAATAACTAAGATTACTACTTGAATACTCTTGGGGAAGTGTTTCCTAAAAACAAAAAACAAACAGATCTTTTCCGATCGAATGGACGTCATTGATTAATTCCTATCTCAGCTTTCTGTGCAATTCCTATATCACAAACACATCAAAACACACAACAACTCACTAAGTGCACTTCCAAATAAAATACTCAATTTTATTTTACACCTAATGCTAAATCACACACACACACAAATTAATTTTAAATGTGCCAAATTTAAAGCAAGATAAAATAAAAAGCAATTTAAAATATTATTAATTATTTTTAAACACAAAATAAAAGTTAAAACGAAGCTAATAAGCAAATTTACGAGTGGTGATATCAAAATGAGGCCAAACGCTTCCTTGCAAAAACAAAATCTATGAACTCACCCATCTTTGTTTCTCTAACTACTTACATAAAATAAATTAAATAAATTAACAAAAATCAAAAACTTATATATAACTAATAAATATATATAAATATATCGTGAAGCGTTTCCTGTAAATTAAAAGTATTTCATATTAGTTGCTTTGTCCAAATTAGCATAAAGTTCGTCAGTGTAAATATGACTTAATTTAAGATAAAGCCAGCAAAAAGAACAATTTTGAACACTTCATTAAATTATGTACAAGTTCTTTAAAATCAATAGTTATTTCTTTGGCGAGAAATTATGCCTGAGCAATTCGAATTTATATATGAAAACAATATCTTATCTTCAAGGATCTCTTATTCCAGGCACAAATATCGGGTTTTCAACGATGTTTAACGAGTGTCCTTCCTTCATAATACTCTCATTTTCGCTATTCTGAGAAGTGTTCAAGTTATCCCAGGCGTAACTATTTTACAGATCATAAAAAATGCTTGAATGCATTGCACTTGCCATTATTTTTGTATTTGATATAGAAATCGTTTATATTACTTGATAACTGTTTCAATTTTCATAGTACTCATCTTCTTACACTCGCCGCTGTGTGAATCGCAAATTGTATTGTACTATATATAAATATAAATAAAATGAGCTAAAACTAGCCTAAGTTTAAGCTAAGTAAAATAAATTGAATAACTACGGTTAGTTAATGTTAATGTTAATTAAACTGCCAATTATTATGTGATAGTTTTAATAAAAAAAAAGTTTTATTTTCTGGTGTTTGGGTTACGTTACATTTATTGTTATCTTACTGTGAACTTTGCAATATTTTCTAATTTATTGAATTTAGTTTATGTACATAATAAATTTACGCTAAGCCCTTGTTTATACACACACACAGATACACACAAACGCACACCCACACAATTGCGCATAGTTTTAGACGCAATCAAATTAAATTTTTAGTTAAATGTTTGTTAGTTATTATTTATGCAAACGAAAAGAAAAAATCCAGCTACCCATTAGCAGTTAAGTCTTATATTAAATATTTAAGTATTGCAAGCATTAAACATCAAAATAAATAAGAATTACAAGTTTTATTGACAATTAAATTAAATATCTAATTCATGGCCAGACCCAAAAGCGAAAACATCAAAGTCTTGGACCCATTGTCAGTAACTGAACATTGTCAGTTGGCATTGTGTTAATTAGTTTTAACGGCCGGGCGGCCTCTAGCTGGTCGGAGATCATCAGGGGCATATAAATAATTTTCTCCAATAAAGGAAGCACATGAAAGCGCATGCAGCTGCGCATGTCAACAACAACAGCAACATCAACTACAACGGCTGCAACATTACACAGGCGGCACTTGTCAGTCAAAATCAAAGTGCGCAGCTACTGCTGCATTAACAGCATCATCAGCGGGCTGTGCTGAAGCCTTGCGATCGGTGGCAGGGGGCTGCAAATGCGTGCCGCATGCGCCAACAACGCAAGCAAACATCAGTGCAGATTAGAGAAAATGTTTTACTCTCTGCGTCTTGGCCAGATCAGGCAACGGCAACGGCAACGGCTGCTCCGCCGAGTGGCGCAGTTAGCGGCAAGTCATTTGAGATCGAAACATGTCGATTAGGGAATTTCAAGAGGCGCCAGTTACTGGCGCAGGTGGCTCACATCATCGAAGACGACGGCTTCGTGGCACCTTGGGGGACCTGCAGCCGCAGCCACAATGAACAAGCATCTTAATTGCATTTGATGAACTTTGAGCCACAGTCTCCTGCCAAAGGCACATTTGCACAAAGAAACTATTTGAACATTTGTTCAAGCTTTTGACAAATTAATAATCTCAGCGCTGCTGCGAATCGAAAGAAAACGTGCAAATAATTAAAAATTATAAATAGTGAAATAGAAAACACCAGCAAATGTTTACTTTTAACAGCAGAAACTTATGATTATTTTGTAAACTCATTGAACCTATAGTGTTGTAGATTTTTGTTATGCCTGCACTGGCGTCGACGGTCTAACCAATTTGAAAATAATTCGAGCAGCCAAACCGATGAAGATAATACCACCATGAAAGCGAAGCCATACCAAACATATTGCAGATCCTGTAGTTTCATCGCGCGGAACTCTCTGCCCAGACTATGATCCAGGAAACGCAGGTCGCCTGCTTCCACCAGCTCCGAGAAGCCTTTCGAGGTCCAATAAGATATTAAGCCCGTATCGGCTAGTCGCATAATCAGCCGTTGAATCGGCCGTTTATAAATCGAGTTTTCATGCACTGGAAATCCCATGGGAACATTATTGAAAAAACAGAAATCATTGCGCATCCGAAACAAGGGCTTGCTGAATATGTTCTGTTGCTCGTTGACGACCACCCACTTGCTGGATGTCATCATGTAGCCATACTTAGTATCAAATGAGTCACGCAAACGAATAAACTGGTTAAAACTGGGCAGTACCAAAAACATAGATGAGTATTTGCGAAATTCCTTTATGCGCCCAATAACCTCGTTATACTCCGACTCCCATACGGCAACTTTCAGATTGGAGGCCAGTATATCGTCGTAGGTCTGATAGGGATGCTCCTTTGGCGTACTGGTTACATAAGCTGAAAAGTAGGAATTATACCATGCGGTAAGCAAAAACCCCAATGTACAGATCTGTAGATACGTCGCTCGTACGCGTATTGAGGCCCGGCGCACCTCATAGAAGGACTGCCCCAAAACTCCCCTCAGGCAATTGTCATGCAATATATACTCGTACAGATGCACAGCATAGCCCTGTTGCCTTAGAACCGCTGAAAGTGTTCCAGAAATTACCACCAAGACGGCTAAGGTAAGCAAGAATGCCTTGAGGTCAAACACAATGATATAGTATTTTGCACGCGGCATATCTGGTTCTACGGGCAGCATTAGGCAAAAATTCAATTGCTCATACGGATATGTTAAATATTGCATGTTAAGCTTGTCGGGAAATGTGATGGCTAATGATATGTCCACGGTGCCATTGAGTACGGCTGCCACCAAATCCGTTGAGGGAGCCAAATCATCTGGATTAGCTGGAATCGGCTGCGTTACAGTGCAATTGAACTTTTGCTTAAATACATCCATGAAGTGCCCCAATGTACCCCGGTAAACGAGATTTCCATGTTTATCATAGTAGAGGATAATGCGCGGAGCGGCGCCACCAACAATAAAGCGCACATTATATCCGTAAAGATTAGTCAAACGGTCGGGAAAGATGGTCGACTTGGCATCGTATAAACGTTCCTCCAATTGAAAGTTAGGAAATTGTGTATAGCTATAGAAGGTGTTGGTAGTCTAAAATACAAAAAAAAATTGTTTAATATGTTAGTGAATAAACAGCCACGACTTTTCTGACTTGATAATCTTCGAATAGTGCCACCACATTCAGCAGCTTCATATTCCAGCAATACGTGAACAATTTGTAAAGAAACGTCTCATTGGCCTCATCCAGCTGCACGATAAACACTACGCGCGATATGGTCATAAGCCGTAAATTGGTAACTAGTGCCTTTATCAAACCCTCGTTCTGATCAAACTCCTTTCCGATCAAATGCACCACAGACAGCACTAGATTGCTTTGCTTTTCGTACAGAAAATAATTAACACGCTCATCGAGCTGCATGCCAGGTAGTTGTACAGTTTCCATAATGCTTTTAACTAAACAATTACCCTTTGAATCTGCCAGGAATCTGTCGGACACGCTGGAATTTTGATATTTCATTAGTAACAAATAGTTAAAATTATTCTGTTCCTTAATGCTGCCCAACAGTTGCAGCACCGCCGAACTGTTCGCTTCGACTGTTGCCTTGATAATAAAACAAAAATGCCACAAAAGCACCCAGGAACGACTCATGGCGACCATTGAAGAATTACTGCATAGCGCTGATTATTGCGACTTCCTTTTAAAGGGTTGCTAATGAACCAATTGCGAGGGCAAGTAAAAAACTCAAACAAGCGCTGCACAAAAACAATACCCATGAGATTACAAGACAACTATCTACTAGTATAAGCTACATATATCAATGAACAATGAAAGCTTTATGACAGTTGCATAATTAAAAGGTGTCATGACGGCATAAATCATCCAGAGCTGTGAAATGAGTTTACTACGTATTTACTTTATGACCCTTTTAAATTAATTCCCAATCATATGAAAATATGAATTTTTTTTTTTTGCCATTTAATGTATCTAAATAAATATAACCGCGAATAAATGTCTGCTTAATATTTCTTGCAGTGACTGGACCCCAAGTTCTGTGTTAAACAAATTTTCCAAAACCATAATTGCCCATCTGCAAACACGGCGAACTCCAAACAGATCATCAAGGCACAGACCATTAAAATGTAGTCCAAGTCCATCATCTGCCTGGAACAGCTTTAATCATTTTACTAAAGGCCATGTCACGCCAATGAACTAGGTTCATAGTCGCAGTGAAGCAGAGTTTTCCACAATGGGAAACACACGCATAGTTAGCAGACGAGCTACGAAAATCATCAACGAAACTCATGACCTTTTTGTAAACTGGAGCTCCCTGCTCCCTGTAAGCCCATCGTTATTGACTGTAAATTGTGGCTTTAATTATGCCAAATTTTATTTCAGAAAAAAATAATAGCCAATATACTATACATATGTATCAATTAATCAGATAGAACTTGCTTAACATGCGCTGGCGATAACGTTTAATCCAATAGGAGAGCATTTCGAGTAGCCAGACTATTGTAGATAACATCACCATGAATGCGAAGCCATACCAAACGTATTTCAAATCCTGTAGTTGCATCGCGCGAAATTCCTTGTGCAAACTATAATCCAGCATATGCAGTACCCCTGCTTCCACCAGCTCCGAGAAGCCTTTTGAGATCTAATAAGATGTTAGTCCCGTATCGGATAGTCGCATAATCAGCCGTTGAATCGGCTGTGTATAAATCGAGTTTTCATGCACTGGAAATCCTAGGGGAAATCCTAAATCCTTCCGCATCCGAAACAGAGGCTTGCTAAATACATTCTGTTGCTCGTTGATGATCTTCCACTTGACGGTTGTCACCATGAAGCCATGTTTATTATCGAAGGAGTCATGCATACTCATAAATTTACTGAAATTAGGCTCTATCTGAAACATAGGTGCATATTTCCAAAATTCCGTTAAACGTAAAGTGAGCTCATTATACTCCGACTCCCAAACAGCTAATTTCAAATTCGAGGCCATTATATCATCTAAGTTCCGAAAAGGCGGCATCCTGGGCGTACTACTCACAAAAGCAGAAAAGTAAGAGTTGTACAAGGCCGTAAGCAGAAATCCTAATATACAGGTCTGTAAATAGGTCGCTCACACGCGTTTCGAGGCCCGGCGTACCTCATAGAAGGACTGTCCCAAAGCTCCTCTCAAGCAGCTATCATGCAGTATCTTCATCAGTCGAATAAACAGTGAATAAACAGCCACGACTTTTCTGACTTGATAATCTTCGAATAGTGCCACCACATTCAGCAGCTTCATATTCCAGAAAAACGTAAACAATTTGAAAAGAAACGTCTCATTGGCCTCATCCAGCTGCACGATGAAAACCACGCATATGGTCATAAGCTTTAAATTGGTAAAAGTGCCTTTATCAAACTCTCCTTCTGATTAAGCTCCTTTCCGATCAAATGTACCACAGACAGCACTAGATTGCTGTGCTTTTCGTACAGAAAATATTCAGCACGCTCATCGAGTTGCATAACGGGTATTTGCAGAGTTTCCATTATATCCATAGGATCCATCAAAAACATGGCGGAGAACGACAAATTACTGCATGACAGTGATTAATGACCCTGCATTTTAAAGGGTTGTTAATGAATCCGTTCCGATGACAAAAAAAATCATCAAATTAGCGCTTAACGAGGGAACCACATTAACAACACCCATGAAATAACAAGGAAACTATGTATATACATCCTATAACAATTAAATACGAAAACACGTTTGCATATTTGAGGAGAGTTACAGCGCCATATATGGATCCTCAATTTGGAATCAACTCCCTTGAGTAGTAATTTATAGCCGTTTTTAATCATTGCACCATCATTTAATAGAACAAAAAGGTTATTATTAATATGGAAGCATTAATTCAATTAATCATATACCTTTTTGTCTAATAAGAACTATAAAATAAACTCCATTAACATAGATATTTACTTTGTAATTTTTATGGGTTTTTAACCCTCTTAATTGATGAAAAACTTGATGCATTTTTTGCGAAAAGATATCATATACTCACTTTCGAAAAAAAATTTTTGTTTGATTTAAAATCGCAAATTTATATTTTTAATTGTAAACAATTTTGACATGGAAAACTCTCGAATCCATAACTCCCATATTTCAAGCTCCCATTACTTCCTTAATAGTTTTATTTTTTAAAGAACATTTTTTTTGAAAACATTTTTGTTAATTTAAAATTGAATATGTGCATTATTAGGAATTTGCGTGTAGTTTTTAACGATATAATTATATTTTTTAAATTAATGGTAAAAATCGATGTACAAATCGTAGGCCTGCGCGCAAGCTCTGTGTTAATCGCATTTTCCGAAACCATAATTGCTCAACTCCAAACACTGCGAATGCCAGCGTCATCAGCAGAGCACCAGCCATTAAAATGTAGTCTAAGTCCATCAGCCGAGATCGACCAAATGCAATTTGCCAGCTTTTATCATTTCACTAAAGGCCATGTCACGCCAATGGACCATGAGGCCAGTGGCAGTCACCTCGCCTATCAAGCGCTCCAGTGGCTCTCTGAAAACAGAGTTTTCTGCAATGGGAAACACAATTGGGATGATACGAGATAAGCAAAGGTCCTCGTTCATAGTGAACAAAGTTGAGCTGAAAATCTGCTGCTGTTGCTTGATAATGTTCCACTTCTCGATCGGCATCACATAGCCGTACTGTGTATCAAAGGAGTCGCGGATACTTAGAAATTTCTCAAAATCCGTTTCGATCTTAAACATGGCTTCATACTTTTGCATTTGTTTATGGCTCTTGAGCAATCCCTGATACTCGGTATTCCAGATCACAACTTTTAGATGAGAATTAAGGATGCTGTCGTAACTGGGGAGTGGCTTCTGTCGCGGGACGCTGATGATGTAGGCAGAGAAATGGGAATTGTACCAGGAAGTGAACAGGAAGCCAAACACACAAATCTCTAAATAAATGCCACGCACCAGAACAGGCGCACGAAGCACCTCATTAAAGGACTGTCCCAAAACTCCTCTGAGGCAATTATTGTGCAACAGAAACTGGTACAGATGCACACGATAGCCATAATGTCTCAAGCTAAATGATAACAACGCTGAGATCAACGCCAAAGACGCAAGGAGGATTAGAAAGGTGGATAAATCCAATACGCGAGCATAGAGCTCTCTTGATGGAACTGCGCTCGATACGGGCAGCATTAAGCACCAGTTTAGAAGCTCAAATGGGTACGTATAGCCTCGGAAAGGAATCTCCGGAAAAGTGGCCACCAAGGCGAACTGAACAATTCCACTACGTACAGGTGCAATGAGCTGTTGGGCCGACACCGACTCGTTCAACGGCACTGGCTGTATAAAGTGGCAGTTATACCTTTGTTCGAAGCACCCCATCAAATGTCCCACATAACCATTGTAGACCAGCTCTCCAGATGAACGACGATAAACTATAAGACGTGGCGTGGAGCCGCCAACAATAACGGGAAGTCCATATCCACGAAGATTCTGCAGGCGAGGTATAACTATTGGCTTTGTCTCGTTGGTGATTAGACGATTCTCCAGTTGGAATTTGGGAAACGTTGAGTAACTGTACATGAGTCCAGTATTCTAAAATTACAGATAACATATTTGAACTTAAAAGTCAATACAATAAAAAGTATCAAAGCAAACAAAAAAAAAATTCACTTATTTGAGTAAATTTTAAAACCAAAATTCAATTCTATTCCAAATTTGAATTATGGCCAGTCAATTATTCTTTTTCTGCTGCCTGCTGAGTCTCGGCCTGTTAATCCAAGCTGAACCGCAAAGTATACCTGGCAAGTATTTCAATTTAATTGCAAATGTCGAATTCTAATTCGATTATTACAGATCAATGCAAGTATATGTCCAACCATGGTCCATGCAGAGACAAAATCACAATGTACGCCCATGATCCATACGATCAACGCTGCAAGCCGTTTGTCTATGGCGGATGTGGCGGCAATGCAAATCGTTTCAGCACCTATGAAGAATGTCGTCAGGTCTGCAATGCAGTCCATACTACTACTGCAAAACGCAAATCATGCAAATCATGCAGAAGACGAACACCCCAATTGAAAACAACTTTGACAACCAAACTCTTCTATTAGATGACCATAAAATAAACTATCCAAATTACTTGTGTTCTGATTATAAACATTTTTAAATATTTATATTTTTTTGTATACCTACCTCAAAATCGGCGAGAATAGCAAATACGTTAAGCAGCTGATTCTGTTGCCAGGACCATTCTAAGAGCGAATGCACTCGCTCGTTGTTTTTAAACACAAGCAGTAGGGATTCCGTATTCCAATGTCTCAAATTCAAAGCTAGGAATTCAAGTAGTTCCTCTGCGGATTCGTCAACGAACGCAATACTAAGCAAGCGACTAGTGTGATACTTTTCCAGATGATAGCTAATATTTGGCTTATTATTCAGCTGAATAATAGGCACAGACATCGCCCAAAGTAATTGCGGCCACGCGGCACCAGAATTACCCACGAGCAGCACATACTCGAAACGTTGCTCTCCTTGCAACTGCTGCACCAACTCTGATATAGTGCAACTCGTGTTAGTGCCCCGTGGCCACAGCAAGCCGAGCCAAATAAGCCAGTGGCTCATATTACAGCTGACTTTCATGGCTTATTCCAGGGCAGGACCTGTGCAACAGCTCCTTTTATACAACAGACCCCACATCAGCACGCTCTTTACACATTAGAAACAAGGTCATTGGGAGTCATATTTTTTTAGCTCATCCATTTTATTTAATTGGAATTGCTCGTTAATAAATTGATTCGCCAAGAAACTCCGACAGAACAGGAAGCACCTCGCCCAGTTTGTACTCGTGCTGATTGTTGTACGGTTCACCAATTGCGCACAGATTTTTATAGATCCTGTCGCGGTGTTTACACAGCTTGCCTGCCACAGCGTGAGCTTTGTATATGGGTTTATTTATCATATTATCTGTGGCGAAAGTGCAGGCCACACGAAATTGATTGATCATACCCTTACCGAATCTCAATGCACTGCAGCCCACGTGTGAATTGCGGTCCGCCATTAACAATGTGGCCTGACGTACAGATCTGCGGATGGGATTCAGATTGTCAATATATTTAATCAACACTGTTCGTCAATTACCAACGGTCTATTAAAGTCGTCTGTCAAATTCATTGACAATTGTCTGGTCACAAAGCGCGCATCTTCAAACCAAGCATTCAGCAGCTCTTCTAAGATTTCAGGTATCTTGAGTAATTTTTGATTGCCCGAATAAGATAGACCATCGTATATGCCGCCAATGACTGTAAAAAGAGACGATGCCATGCAGGGATGCGAATCAGGTAAGCACGTCTTTATATACATTTCCGCAAAATGTTCCAGTTCTGTGGACCAGTCCATACGTGCCATACGCCCGGCCGGAAACAAAGTGCGCGTATAACCTGCGGCCACTTTGTTCCGAAATGTGTTAAATAGACGCAGCAACTGTTCTTTATAAGTGTTCAAATTAATAATCCTCGAGCCAGGTGCACAAGTATGGCTTATGTTCTGCATAGAATGGGAATTATCTAAAGTGCTCATTACATGGTAAATATTCATACTCCGTTATTTCTGCACGCCAAATTCTTAGAGCCACAGTATGGAGTGTGACAATAGGCACTTGAACTGACGGCTTCAATACCCAATTGATCGGAAACGTAAAAACCTAATGCCAGCAGTAAAACATAAGCCGAAGCATTTTCCAAGGACATGTTTAGATTAAGTTATAAATGCGAAATACTAGAAAGTTTAATTCCAACTCACACTTTTATAGAATTTTGTGGTGAAATGAAAAAAAAAAACAGCTAAAAACAGCTGTGAAATATGAGAAAAATAATAGAATCAAACTGGAAAAAAAAACAATATACGTATGTCACCAATTGAATATTTTTATACTCGTTCACGAAGTGAAACTAGTATATTGGGTTTGTGCAATGTCCGTCATGCTGTCCGTCTGTTCGGCGCTATTGAAGATAGAGACTTGAAACTTTGGATATATACTTGTAGTTATCCTCTTCAGACAACGTGTTAAGATTTTTGAGCCACGCCCACTAGGAGGCTAGCAACTTGATAACATGTCGATACACGTCAAATCGCAAATCGATAAAATGTGAAGATAGAGCCACTAAATTATATCGATAGCTGGCGACCTACCCCACAGATTGTATTTTTGAAGCCAGGGTCATCAAAGTTGGTATGTAGATAGATTGCGACCTTGACAACAATTTTAAAATAACATTTTTTTTCATTTTTTTTTTTGTGAAAGTATCATGTACCCCCTTAATATTTTAGAAAAAAAAATTTTTTTAATTTATAATTACGAATTTTTGCTTTAAATCGATTGTGTTAGTCATAATTAGTAGAAAAATCAACATTAAACCCGATTCTGAGGAGGTCAAATTTTTTGTCAAAAATCATGCCAAATTATCAAAAATTTTGTCAAGTAAAGCTCTCGGATCCATAATTCCCATATTTTGAACTTCCATAACTTTGTCAAAACTGAACCGATTTTTATGTTTGATGGCATTTTGGTTTTTCATTTAGATCGATTTTACATTTAAATTATATGAATTTTTGAAAATAAAATTTTTAGGAAAAAATGCTTGCCCTCCCCTGATATTCGAAAAAAATGTTATTTTCAAAATTTAGAATTGCGAATTTATCTTTATAATGGATTGTTTTTGTAATAATTAATTAGTCTGTTTGTTTAATTCATTCTGCATTGCACAAATAATGCCTGGCTGTATGTTTTATTACACTGTGAAAGAGTATTGCGCTGTCGGTTACACCCGACAGCAACGTTCTTACTTGTTATAACTGCTAGTGTTTTTATCAGAAAAGATATAAATATGTCACAACATTCTGATTATTGGCTCGACTTTTATTAAGAAATATAACAACATTTCTCAACATATTTCTGGTTCCTATAATATTTTATTTCAATATATATCTAGTACTTGGTACTTACAATGAGAGTACGCTTATTTAATTGAAAATTTCAGAAGCTCAAGTTTTTTAAATGGAAATGTGGATATAATCGTAATGAGCTGTTGTAACGAAACGCAATAGTCGAAACCAAAGCCATAAGAAAAACTTAAATGAGGCAACGATCTCGTTCATGTTTCAAGCTGCCTGACAGATGATCACTCTTAATGATGCTACGAGCTACAACAAGAACAACAACAACAACAACAAGCACAGCAACAACTCTCATTATTTTTCAAGCATTTTTTATTTTGGTTACTACAAGTTTTGGTGCACTTCACTCGATTTGGCAGATGCGTCAGCACTTGACCCGCGCTGCCTCCAGCTCCAGCCTCAGAGTCAGACGCGGACTCGGACTCGGACTCGGACTCCATCTTCGACTGTGTCCCATGCTTGTTAACCGCCAAATTGAGTTGACGTTGACGTAATGCCGCGCCACTCGAGTAGGTCTCACTTTTTTGATGATGAAGTGCAGCATCTGAGGCCGCTGTTGTCGGTCAATTAGCTGCGCATATCACAAAACCAGGCACAATACAAAAAAAGAAGAAGAAGAAGAAATACAAAACAGTGGCGGAATGGAAAGCCTACCACCGCTTGACAGTCCAACTTGGGCTGGGGGTCACATGAAGTCTTTAATTGGCATAAGTTGCGTCTGCTACGACAATTTGTTTAAAACCGCATAGTTCATAAGTGCATTGACAGTGTATTTTTTTATTGCTGTTGTACCATAAGTTAAGATATTAATATCACAATCATTATTAAATAGTTATTTTTATAAACATTATAACTATGAGCGAAAAAAATCTCGCGCTTTTATTTATTCATGTCTCAAGAATTAATTGTAAAAATTGTAATATCTTTAAATAATTTTATTTTTAAAGCTGTATGATAGTTTTTTTTTCTTTGTCAATTAAAAGCAATGGAAACTGAATATTAACTAACTTTTATATGAAGTCTATGAAAACATCTTTGTGGTTTTTGAAAATTCATTCAAACTTCATTTTTTTTAAACTTTTTCTGATATTCGGTTAGTAAATGATAGCAATAGTAAACCATTCTCTCAGCTCGACAGTGTTTATTTCGAGTGTCATATTTGAGTTTGTTAGTAGCTCTAATCTGGTAAGTTGGTTGTCCAGTCATTGTCGCTGTTATTGTTAGAGGCCACAAGACATGCACGGGCCAAATGCTGCACCACCAAACGCCCCACTCGAAGGTGCCACGCAGCTCGGCCACTGGATAAGTGGCGCAGAAACAACGCGAGCCACAAAACGGTAGCTTTTTTGGAGTAGCCGTATGCCACTAACAACAATGGAATTGTTGTCGGCCAGCAGTTGGGGCTGTTATATTGAAAAGCGAAAGAAATGGTGAAAATAGCAAAAGGCCAAATGCGGTCTGACAAAATGTGTATATATCGGTCGCTATATGTATGATAAATGGCATAGCTTAAAACAAGTCAACCACTGGCGATTGTCCAGCGCTCGCTGGACGGCGGCACAATGTAAATTTCCATGGACTATTTTTGGAGTGTTTGGCCTTTAGGTAGTCCTTCTGTTGGCCACATCTTAAACAAAAAGTCAAAACCATAGACGCAGCCTATTTCGCCTAGGTCGTCGAGGCTGCTGCTGCAGCTGCCTCCCAGTGCTGATTTATGAAAGGGTCTCATAATTTACCACAAATATGGTCATAATTTTTGGCTTTTACTTTTTCGGCTGTGCGGCTTGTACGCTAATGAAGCAACCGGTGCCCTGAAACTGAAAACACAACCAAAACAAAACAATAAAAAAAAAATGTAAGATCGGCTGGCACGGTGCTAATTTAAGTGGCCGCCCGATAGCCACTTGCCGCTCGTTGTTGGCATCATCATCGCTGGCATCGTTTCCTAGCAATCAGCAACAAAACGTGTCATTCCTGGCCGGCAGTCTGGCCAAGCACTGTGGCACTCTATAATCAACATCAGCGTTACCAGCCAGCCAACCAGTCGCCGACAATGTGGAGCACTGTGAGCAATCACGTCCGGCTGCATCCTGGCCTGGACACTGGCTGGCCTACGGGCCGCAACGTTCAGCCACGCTTCAATAAATGTCACTCCTCGAGCTTTGCATCTAAAAATTGATGACAATAATTTGTTGCATTTGCCCGAGGGGGTGTGGCCAGCTAGCCAGACCAGGCAGCCAGCTAACCATGCGACCGACAATGCGACGGACCAACAAATTGTCTTGGCAGACAGTTGGTTGTAGCTGTCCCTGCCAGCGTTGGCGTTCGACTTGGTTCAACTTGGACGCGCTGCCCGCTGCCGTTTTTCGACACAATTTATACAAAGTGTCGCAGTTTTTGGCGCTTTGCATTTGTTGCTGACAGCCCCGCACCCTTTCTCCCCATCCTCCTTCGCACTGCAATGTGGCACGCCCCAGTGCACAGCCCCTATTGGCTGCTTGCAGCAAGCGGCTGCACTTTGCAGCAACAAAAATTAAACATAAATTTCGTCATTTTGTCGCAAGTCGTTTGTATACCCTAACCGCAACAGGGTTAGGTGGGGCCAGTTGTTGATTGCAAAGCGCTTGGCGAATTGTTTTTCCCAATTCCATGAAAATCAACACTCAGCTATATATATATACATATAAGTTTATTTATTTATTTTTTTTTTCTGATTTTGCTTCAGTTGTTGCTGGCTGAGTGGACGCGCTTTGATTTGATTTCAATTGCACATTTTTCAATTTGATAAATTTATTGAGTTTCGCACCGCACTTTCCAACCAAATACAAATCACCTGCGATGCCAACGGTCGCGATAACACAAACGAAATTCAATACAAATTATAATGGCTCCTACACTGCCACTGCCACAGCCACAGCCACTGTTCTGCCATGCAAAGTGGTACCCTTATGGCCATCGTCTTGTAAATGGCATCAATTGCGACCTTTTGGCATTCTTACGGTAACATTTCGCTAATGAAACCGATACCTCAAGTGTCAGTGGCGAACTGGACTGGACTGGGCTCAGACCGCAGCTCCTGGCCGTTAGCAGACGCACCACATTCTAAGACAACTTATGGTGGTCATAAAAATGTTAAGCGCACAACATTTGCCACATTGGCACCTTTTGGCCAAGTAGAAATGGAGCACGCACGTGGCAATAGCTCCAGGTCTGTAAGCCCCAAGATAACCAGCGAAATTGGATGCCACTATAAAGCTTGGCACAAGACATTGCTCGACTTGGCAGGACACGCAGCTGCAGCTCATTAGGGTCAGCTAAGCAATCATAATTTGATGCCCTCTTAAGTTTCCATAACGATCCAGAGAGAATATGCAAAGGTATTTTAAATCCATGTCGTATTTTACATTAAAACTGCCTTGATAATAAGTCAAGTTTTCGACTATTAATTATGAAATTTAACTGATCGACTGTCCATTTAATTATTTCATTACAAAACAACCCATCAAAAAATAATAATAATAACAATTTGTGAACAGCAACAAAAAAAAAAACGACACTTGAGGGGCGCAATGGATGGATGAGCTGTTGGATGCCAGAGAGACACGTCAAGCCATCATTCAAAGCTCTTCCAATGGGCAATCACTAAACTTCTCTTTGTGCTCATACAATAGTCGAGTGTTTACGTGGGCGTGCAACAATAACAACAACAGCAACAGCAACAACAACGGCGGCAACAACAGCAACATGGTGAACATATAAACAACATGCGACGTGCGCTGGCTTGATGCCAATTTCGTGTAGACCAAACTGAGAGCCCAAAGCAAGAAATACACACACACACACACACACACACACACACACATGCACTTGCACACACTCGCCGATACATGTGGACGTGTTTAAACAAATACAATTTGCAATTATATGGCAAGCAAATCAAGTAGAAATCAGCATGCGATTTCCACCTGTGACCGGCGTCATAATTCGTGCCTGTGTTTTTGGTCATAAATCTAACGATTTACAATTATTTTTGTATACATATAAATATTTTTTTTTTGGTTTATTGAGAAGGAGAGAGCGAGAGAAAAATAAGTTGAATGCATTTCGTGGCACAGCGGGCAGCTGCAATAGCATGCACATGCAACGTATGCAACAATAACAACAACAAACAAATGCACCTAATGGCCATTATGGTCATTTCGTTATCACTGCACTGCACACGGCCAAAACAACAAGGAAACGCCGATCGGCTGCCATGGCCGTGGTGGACGAGCACCCGATGTGAGTTGTCATAAATTTGCATAGATTTCGCAATATAAAACTGCTAAAATTATTTATGATGACGCTAACGAGCGACGACAGGTGACGCCGTCCGGCAACTCACCGCTACGCACACATCTTTCCGGCTAACCATTTAACTGTACGTGCTGCTCGCACACGCACTGATAACGCACTGCGTGGCAGTAAATTGATTTTGTGGCGCCGCCCGTGCCAATGCCGCAGGCATCACCTGGATCGCTGCAACTCATCCCAGCTAGCAATGCAGCTTGTCGCACATTATGCAAAAGACAAGTGAAAATGTACGTTAAGCGGCGACAACGGCGATATGCATTATATACAGCAGCTGCTGTAGAGGATTAGCGTGCTCTAAGCATACTCAAATACATTTACATATGTACGTACGTATGTGTGTAATTAAAAGTGAAATTATTTGGCCAAGGGGTCCTAACGAGTTACGAGTTACTCCAACTGCAATTCGCTCTTTGATTGATGGATGAGTTTGAGTTTGTCATGCAAATTTCAACAGGCAACCAGCCGCTTGTTGCACGCTGCACGCTGCACGCTGCACGCTGCTCGTTCCACGTTGCACGTTGCGCGCCGATCGTTGATGATGTTGTCTTGGTCTCGAGCGGGCTAACGAGCGGCGCGTGGTCGTCGCTGTTGTTGTTGCTGTCGATGTCTTTGGTTTTTCTTTAGCCATATTCTGATATCATAAATATAAAGCTGTTTTTATTAAAAATTGCACGAGGCCAAGACGGCATCGGGGGCTGCATTGGCATGTGTGTGGCATATAAATTGCAGCCCGATGGAATTTTAATGACAGCCTTTGGAAATTAATCTAACGCGGCTGGCACTTGGCACTGGCGCGCTGGGACTGCAACTAGCACTTGGCACTGGCACTGGCACTGGGTCCCCAGCTTTGGCTCTGGCTCTGGCTCTGACGCTGGTTCCAGCTCTAGCTCTGGGTCTGTCTGGTATCGATCTCCGCATAATATCGTTGTCAAACGAGTTTCAAAAGTGTCGCAGCTGTAGTTACGGGCGTTGTTTTTGTTGTTGTTGTTGTTATTACTGTTGATTGTTAAGTGATTTGACTTTTTCTGAACTATCAGCCCAGCAAATTGATCGCACATTGATCGCGCTATGCAAAGTCTTTCAACTGTGCCAGCGATGCTTATCAATGCCACGCCATAAAAATAAAGATGCCACCGCTGCCGCTGCAGCGGCGGCTTTCACTTGCCGCATGAAAATGCCGCGCCAATTTTGCGCAATTAATCGCATAGCAAGTCCGATCTAAGCCGCCCCCACCCGGCCCAGACGAGTTGAGACTCATTTGCATTTCGACTTAATTAAAACAGTGGGTGGCGGCAGCAAACGTGTTGGTGGTGCTCGGTGCTGGGCGGTGCAGGCGTAGGCCGCTTGCTGCTAGCTGTTTGCGGTTGTCGGCCATCAGCTGCAAAAGCAGCAGCAGCAACAGCAGCAGCAACAGCGACAGCAGATGCTTCGCTTTCTTTGCCAATTTCACTGCGTGTAGAGCTTCGGGAGGCAGGTAAATTGAAATTTATGTGGAAATTTCATGGCACATCTGCCGTCTTCCATTAAGACACAGAAAATTTAGTTGCTCATAATTTAGTTAAGGAAATCTATCGGGGC
The DNA here is from genome assembly GCA_004149465.1 of Drosophila nigromelanica. Taxonomy (NCBI): domain Eukaryota; kingdom Metazoa; phylum Arthropoda; class Insecta; order Diptera; family Drosophilidae; genus Drosophila; species Drosophila nigromelanica. The sequence goes on along the minus strand of SCDS01000295.1, from coordinate 55,764 downwards.
CAAAACGGTGGCAAGTGGGCGAGGCAACTGATTTGTAGCCATGGGAAAAGTGCCCATTGAAAGAAAATCAACAAACATTAACGTGTCGAGAAAAGAAAATAGAACTTTTAAGTAATTAAGCTCCATTGCAAAACTGCTCTGAAAGAGCTTGATTATTGGAAATATTTGTAATAAAATAGCCAAGAAAACTTTGTAAAAAAAAGTAAACATTTAATAAAATTTTAATCGAATAAGTTGTATATAAATACTTGAAAATAATACTTGAAGTTCCTACGAGTAAACAAATATATTAAATTACCCTTTTTTAAGCTAACTTAAAGTTTAAGCCTCAGAACTAACATGAACAATATAATATTCATGTTTGTGATTAGTAAAACATTACTTCAATAAATTTTCTGTACGTTTCATAAATTTAAATTTATGGAAATATTAGAAGAATTCATCCAAAACTACAAATGTTGAATCTATAAGAACTAATTAGCTATAATCCAATCTGACAGTGAGTTATGAGGCTGAATAATAAAATACTGGCATTGCAATATAATGTCAAACGAAAACGTAATAAATTAACCATCAATAATGTGACAATTGGCATGCTTTCAATATTGAAAACTCAGCCAAAACGAATCCAGTTGGTAAATTTGCTGGAACCGGACGAAAATTCAACGGTTTCTTTTATCCGACAAAACCACAAAAAGTTGTCAATTGATTTTATGCACTAGTTCAATTGACCTCAGGTTGTTGTAGCTATTGCTGTTGCTGTTGAGAGTGCTTGAAGCAACGGTAGCTACAACAGTTGATATCAGAGTCGCAGCCAGTGCAAAATGAAACGAATTAACAATTTGATGTAACTGTGATTTTTGGTGTGCTTTTTGGCCGCAACCGTCGCACACGCCCTCAACAAAACGAATTCAAAAGAAATGCTTATCGTGCTTCACAGAAACCCAGCAATAGCAACAACAACTGCAACAACAACAATAACAATAACAACAGCAACAACAACATCAGCAAAACATGAAATTGAAAATGCCAAACGCTAAAAGACAACTAGGCGACCAGTCGCCCAGTACGAACCGTTCAACAATGTTGCCCATAGTAAAACTGTAACGAAACCCGATTGAACCCGCCATGGGTGGCTCGAGTTTGCCAGGGCCCAGAGCGGCGAGCGAGATGGCAACATTGGCGAACGGCAACAGTAACACAACCGTCGACCAGGGACATGGACAATAACATGTACGAAAAATTTCATTGCTGGTGTGCTTTTTGCTCTATGCCTGGCCACGATTCGCCAAGCCAAGCCGAAGCCGAACCACAAGCAACAACGGCTGAAATCTCTGCCAAAAAATCGCTGGCGGGCGTTTTGACCATGGCGCATGGAACAGCTGCGGGCTTAGGCCAGGCCCAGCTCCGGACATATCCTCAAGAGCAAGAGCAACAACAGCAATAGCAGCCACAACGACAAAAGCCCGAAAAAATAATTAATATGCCTCAAAAAAGAAACCGGGCAGCCTTTATGACAGGCGACAAGGGCAGGGTTCGAGGCAACATCGATCGGGATGCAGCTGCAGTTGGACGCTGACCGCCGGCAGCGGCAGCAGTTTAACTAACGGCTTCTGTGCTTGTTGTGCTGCCGTTTCCGCATCTCGGTGTCGCCTCAGAATGTGCACGATTTTCCTTCAGATTCAATTTCAAGTGCAGCAGCAGCAGCAGCAGCAGCAACAGCAGCAACAGCAGCGCCAAGCGCCGCTATTAAGTCGACAACAACAACAAGCAATAACCCTAACCAACAGAGCCGCCTCAGCTGCCTGAGCCGCCAGCGCTGTGTGCCTGTTTGCCACTGTCTGCCGCTTCTTGCCGAGATTTCTATCTTTGATCTCTTACTCCACATGCAGCAGCAACAGCAGAAACAGCAGCAGCAGCGGCAGCCGCTTGCAGCTCGGGCTGTCTGCTTGTTAAATTGCTCATTTAAACCATAACGAAACGACGGATGGTTGGGCATGGCCCAGCCAGGCGCAGCATGTGCCGCCGGCAGCACTTCCTAGAACCTCGATCAAGCACTTGTTCTTGCTCCCCTATTTGCTCCCTACACCAAACTGGCTGCAATTTGCCCATTGGCAGTCATGCCATTGGCACTTTTAATTAGCATACAGCGGAAATTAGTTTGCCCACTTTATGTGACATCAGACAGTGGCTGTGGCCACACCAGATGTCTGCCAATAGACTTGCCACAACAATATTGGCGGCTCCATTGGCCTGGTCGCGGCACCCATCAAATGCCCATGAACTGCGTCATACCTGTAAGTGGCATTCACATAACTTATGATCTATGGAATTTATCGTTGACATTGCAATAACGAGCATTATCCAGACGAGGACAGTTTCGCAACCGCCTGACATCGACAATTATATTTGATAGTTTTATGGCATTATTTTTTTGCCCCTTTTCCGTGAAGTTTTATGTTTAAGGTTGACAGGGATTGGTAACACTTGAAAATAGTTGTAATTTCAAAAAAAAAATTCAAAAGATTAAAAGATACAGGACAGATTTCCAGCATTCAAAATGAAAAATTAATTCTTATATATCAACAAAATCAAATATTAGAAACGGGCATCTTTCATGCTCAAATTTGTATATTTAAGCCGAATTTAAAGACGCAGTTAAAACACGAACACTGTAAATTGTCATTTGCATTTAAATTAAAAAACCAAGTTGCAAAGCTGGTTGCTGGCTTGGCCGAGCGCACGCCAAATTGATGTCACAAAACCAAATCATAAATCAGGCAAATTATAGTTATTATTGCATGAACATTAATATAGAAAAAAGAGATATAAGCCATACACATATATAAGGATATCTATAAACAACAGCTCGTAGAACAAGCGCCGCTGCCAAATCTTGCTTGGAAAAAGGCCATAAATCTTGGCGATACTCTGGCCGGCAGCAATCGACATCGACATTCAGCATCAGCACAAGCATCGGTATCGGCATTGGTCTAGGCACAGCCATCGTCCATGCTTGACTGGACAATCATAATAATCACAGTCACAACGGGCTGGCCACTCGCTGCAGCAGCAGCAGCAGCAACAACAACTGACAACAGGCAACAAAAGCTACTTACTATGTCTATGTCAAGCCGATATGCGACTGATAAAAACCTGTGCAGAAAACAATCAGATATGGAAATACCCTCATCAAGAAAGGAAACTAGGCTAGTTTGAGTTAGTTAGTACATATATAAAGGTAATGTATAAATATTATTAAGTTAAGAAATGTCTACATGGAAATGTTTGCTTCATTATACAAGTTTGAGTATTCAAAAATCTTATTTAGATATATTCCAAGTAATTTTAAAGTGTATGCCAGATTCGCCAACTCAAAGTTAACTTATCGCCTTGTTATTCATTGTTTTTGTTGTGTCTCTCTATATTTCTCTAGCAGCCAGCAAGAAAATTGACAATTGCGCACCTGCTTCATTTTCTTCTTCTCTTAGAAAGCAGCACCACAGCAATAGCAACTGCTGTAGCAGCAGCAGCAGCAACAATGCCAATGCCGCAGCCGCAGCAGTCGCCTGTTTAATGGCACTTAACGGTCAACATGCTCACTGTGTAGCAGTAAACTTTGTGCTTATAGCAAAACTTTCCAAAAAAAAAAGGAAATAAAATAATAAAACCCGAAGACCACGTCTATAGTCGTATATACTTACTTAAATATATGCCTATATTTAGTTATGCAGCTCATATTGTACTCAAATATACCTAGGATCTAAGGCACCTTGCATTTGCATAATGCAAACAAATATTTACATACCAAAACCCAGCATATACATATGTACTTAACTGAATATCTATTTCATAAAATGCGGCTTTGCTCTAATTGTATGGTAATCGAGTGAGCCCAAAATAAATCTGTGCAACAGACAGCGAACCAAATGAGTTATGAGTGGAATCTAAGGTTCGCCAGGTTCCAGCAGCAGCTGTTTGCGGCGTCTTTTGTGTTTTTTTTTTTATTCATTAAAAAGAGCTATTGTGGACCAGGCCAAATGGCCATCAGTGGCCAATTAAGCGAACCAAAAAATCAGGCTGACAAAGCTGGCCAGAAGATCAATAAGCTGCTGATGATGAAGTTGTTTTGATAAAGGCCCTGCCTTAGAAAACGTGCTCAATTTATCGAAATCGGTGCAGAGTGCAACGTGGTATCTACAGAAAGCACTTTGCATGGGCCTGCTGCCCAAGATAAACATCATAAATGCATTGAAATGTCATTGCCAACTGTTGCTATCTGCCGGTTTGTGCCGGCTATGAACTAGCCAAAAAGAGCCAGTGATGGCGATAATAACGAGAAGTTGAACTTGAGTTGGGCACCAGACACAGAAGCAGCAAGTGCCGTTACTCCTTATGCAATTACGAGTACCTGCAATTGCCGGAGCTTAATTAGAAATACACATAGGGGCTCTGGACTTGCTCCACTCTTGCAGAGACGCCACTTGGACTCGTCCTCAGTCAGTTCTTTCGACTGATGATTATTTATCACCGTCGTGAGTCGTGCGACAATGACGAGCGACGGCCAATAATGATGGCTGACAACAAATTTCGTGCACAGTGATTCAATCTAAAACGAACAACAGTAAAAAACAAATTTAAACAAAATATATTAAGAGGCTAGCATTATAATTACATCCAAAGTATTTCGTCGTTATAAGTAACATTTTGTTTTACTTTACAGCTGATTAGTATGTTAGAAATTAAGTTTGAGTCACTGTACATCGTTAGCAACATTTTGACCGACAACATGTTGGTAAGTGGCTGCCAATCTAGAGAGCCTGTACACCTCAGGGTAAGCGCCACATTCAGGGAAATAAAAGTAAATATCTGACGTTTTCTGAGAACAAAACTAACTTCGAATCAGCTGGGGGGAATGAAATATTGCAACATGCCAAAGCCAGAGCTGATTATTACACACATTTGTACACATTTTCATTCATGTAATTAACTAGTATTTAACGCAGAACCTAAAAACCAGCCACAAACACCCCAGTTTAGTTCCAGTTGCCAACTGTAGCTAAAGCGATGCAGTTTGTTCTGTTGTGCATTTTATCGAGTGTGCTATTGGGAGTTTGCAAAAGGCAATTGGTAATCCGCAAATTCGTAGGGGAAGGTAAGTCTCTTATATTTTTTGTACGGTAACCGAAGTTAGCTCATTACATGTTTATCGCAGACCTGTTGTGCCTGTTTCGCGTCGATCCAGGACCATGTAAACAGAAAATTAAAGTATATGGCTATGACCCCTACAGCGAAGTATGTACGACCTTCTTTTACAGCGGTTGTGGCGGAAATCCAAACCGCTTCGGATCCGATACAGAATGTCGGAATGCTTGCAGCAATGAGAAAAGCAAAGATTATAAAGAAGAAGAGGAAAAAACTGTTTCTCCGGACTATGAGGAAGAAGAAGAAGAAGAAGAAGAAAATTTTTTTGGAGAAGAAGAAGGAACATACGAAGAGGATCAGAATCCGGATCAGGGCCAGGAAAATGAACGTCCTACTGATGATAAGGGACAAATGCCATTAAGAAAAAAATTTACAAAAAAAGAAAAAACAAAAACCTAAGATTCATATTAAAATAATGACAGGAAGGTAAAGTCGCTATTTATAATATATATTCTATATAAGAAGTATGTGCTTATATGTACTAATAATAATTTTATTATCGCACTTGAAACCTATTAACCTTTTGTTGGGCAAAATACCAGAAATGAGGATTGCGCCAATCAATGCCAATATTTTAACAAGTGGTATTGCAAATGAATAATATACCCAGTAAAGCCAGAAGCCGGGGTAAAAAAGTGAGCGAATATCCAAGCACCAGCAGACAGACTGAATAATATAATGTGTAGGTATTTCCTTAATAAATATAGAATTTGTTTGGTGCGGATGTTGTTTTTAATGTAGACACAGCCTCAGGCTATAACAACAATAATAATAACAACAACAACAAGTTGCGTAGCCAATGCAGCGGAACTAACCCATTTACGCCCCTAACTGTGCGATCGAGTGCCGACTTATGAGCCAGAATCGTATCGCACATTCTAATGACTTTATTATGAGCAATGCAGGGCAAAAGCAATGTTGTTGTTCTTGCTGTTGCTGCTGTTGCGGCTGCTGCTGCTGCACCCACTAACAAAAAATTACGTCAGGGGTGTGCCACAATCGTCTTTGTTGTTGTTGTCGTCATCGTCGTCGTATTCGTCGGCTTGCAGCCTTTTAAGTGTGCCGTACGCTGAAATGAATACGAGTACCCACAACAGGCCACAGCGGCTGTATATCAGTTGACTTTTGCTGGCTTTGACAATTATTTATGGTAATAAATAGAACCGCTAGCTGTTAGCTGGATGGGCATACACCTATCACTGGTACTAAATCTATCGTCCGAGTCGAGCCCACAACATAATGCGCCACTAATTGCCGCACTCTGCGAGAATGTGTTACAATTCCTATAAAATGTTACGAGCTGAGCGATTTGTGCACGCAAATTTCGTTTGGCGATTACCACTCAAGCACACGGCACATTAAAATGTTGAAACGTCATTGAGTGCAACTGGCAATTTTAAGCGTGCAATTTATAAAGCAGGCGTCCAGTTCATTGTCAGGCAAACAAATGGCCGGTGTCTCATTAATGCCACACAATGGAGGCAGCCAGCGGCTGCAACAACAAAGTCGCGACGTCCCGCTGCGTCCAAAATATGCAACATTCATCAATCACACAGCACACTGCTGGCCAGGAATGAGAATGAGTTCACGCGCTGCAACTGGGGTCGAATTCAGCGCCAACTGCGGGCTCTAGCTGAGCCAGCGACTGTTGTTGGGGCACAGTCTTGGTTTGGGCTTGGATTGATTTGCTTGGCGCAATTTTCAAGTCAATTACACATATTTGTGGCATTTGTGGCACTCAAATATGAATACCCATGCGGTGGGTCGCAGTCGTAGGTGTTAGCCGTGTGTCTGTTTGCTATGTTTTTCCCTAAACTACCTCTGTCTGTCGAACTTGTTGTTCTCTGATGTCGCTTATGTGTGTGTGTGTGTGTGTGTGTGTGTGTGTGCACGTGTGTGTGTGCACGTGTGTGTGTGTGCGCGCGCGTGGCATGCCACAACAAAGCCTTATGTGTCCGCCCACAGCGGCCCTGGTCAAACAACGCCACAAGTGAGTCACGTTGCCAGTCAAGCGAGCCATAATTCATGTCTAATACGCTTACACAATATCCACAACAACAGCATTCAGAGGGCCATCTAAGGGTTAAATAGCGTCGCTTACCGAACAGCTGTTCCAAAAAAGCTCCACGCAACGCCCACAAAAAAAAACAAATAACAATACCCCGAGCAGCAAATTGATAAGAAAGCTTTACTCAATTGTCTGTGTGACTTAACGCGGCGCATGTGTATTGAGCGCAATAGGAGAAAGAGAGCAAGAGAGAGAATGATAGAGAGTGCGACTTAAGAGAGTGCGGGTGAGAGCGCGCGCGCATTGATAACAGACGTAAGCTCATCAGAGCTGCATTTAAAGCACAGATTGTAAAGAAAAAAAAACAACAAATAATTTATACATATTAGTGAGTTTTTTTTTAAATGCTAGACTATGAGATATTGTGCACAAACATTAATGCAATTATTTATTATTTCTTATTATTTTATTATTTCTTAAGAAACATCTTTGTTAAACAAAACTTATAAATTTTAAATAAATTGTAACAATATATATATATATATTTAATATATATTTAACTCTGGATGACAATTTGAATAAAGCTCAATTTTATTGCTTAGCTTTATTACAAATAATTTTAAATTTCAAATATTTAAAAAAAATGTATTGAATAATATAGTCAAACTTTGAAAATTTTTCCATTTTACCTCATAGTGTTTACTCACATATAATGATACAGAACTTTAAATTGATCAAATTCGCAGTAACGGAGTCGCGATTGTAACTAAATAATTTAAAAGCAACCAACGAATTTTATAAAAATCTAACAAAATACGTTACATTACATAATAATAATATTTATTAGATGGCTAAATAAAGAGAATTTTTTCATAGAATATTGTTGAGCATTTTTCTTAATATAACTTTGAAATCTGCAGTTAAATTAACATACTTCAACTGTAAAACTCGTTGATTACTAAATAATTTGTTTAAATAATCTAATAAGCACATATTTATTTTTATTTAAATTCTTCATATTCCACTTCTAAATATATGCAGCAAAAAAATATTGTTTTGTAATATACCTATGTGTCATTTGAATTAAGTCTTGGTTTATTATAATCAATGTGATTAATATACATTTATCACATTAATTTAAATGCACTACTGAGTAATGTTCTTATATATATATGAATATACGATCTGTATAATGGAAGTAAGGCGTTCCCCTTGTCGCATTCCTTTTACGTAATGACAACTACTAAATAAAAAGTTTTTACTATTTTTACAACAGCTCTCACTCTCTCTCGCTTACGACACTCTCAGCCAGTGCTTTGCGTTCTCTGCCTCTCTCTCTCTCTCTCTCTCTCTCTCTCTCTCTCTCTCTCTGTATCACACTCTATCTTGCTCTCTTTATGAATAACTCGGAGCCTGCCAGTTTTGCACATCAAAATACGTAAACAAAAGCATACTATCGTGTAAATAAACAGAAACGAAATATTTATTCTCATAGCTCGCCGCTCTGCTGACACTCTCCGGCGCTCTTTGGCCCGCATGGCGCAGCGACGGCGGCGACAGCAGAAGCAAAACAATCAAGTGAAAGCGCCGAGCAGAGCAGAGCATATCTAAACTTATTGTATATATTGTATATTGTATCTGCAACTTTCATTGGCTCTACGCTGCCATCTCGGAACAGATACAGATAGACTACGCGTACATTGCACAAGAGCAAAGTGCACGGCGCATGGAGCCACAGAGTGCGGAGCACGGAGCACGGAGCACAGAGCACGAAGAGCGCGCTGTGTGTGTGTGTGTAGATGAAATTCTTACGGAACCCAGACCCAGACACTGACAGAGTCAGAGTCACCAACAACGCCAGCCCGAGTCGTCAGAGTCGTCAGTGTCGTCAGTTCGCGGTCGGAGCCAAACGCGGGCGTAGCAAATTCATTTCGTAAATGGAAATGTGCTGGAGACGCAGACGGCGCGGCAAGCCAATGAAATGAAATTTATTAAATTAAAGAAGACGTGAATACATGAACGAACGGAAGTGAAAAGTTACACATCCCAGCTAGACGCATCTATATATAAATACATATACACATAGTGTACACATCTAAATAAACTAATCGCAAAAGGTAGCTAAACAAATTGTACACTTGGGCATAGTGCAGCCAGAAAATGTATCTGTGAAGTAGCCATAAATGTGTATGTGTATGTTCGCGTGTGTACATATAGTAGTCAAGTGCCTGAGTGGGTGTGCATGTGTGTATGTGTGTGTGTATATGTGGAAGTATACGCCTTTGAGTGCAGCAGCAAAAATGCCAATAACAAGCGTAGTTTAAATTTGTTTTCCACAATAATTCCCATTAATGGCCCTAGCTCAAATTTAACAAATAGCTTAGCTGAGTTAGGGGGCAAACAGGAAATGCGTCCCAGACAAACTGTCGTCTGGGAAATTGTACCGACTTTCCCATATGTACACAATATGGTCTGGCTATTTGCCAACTTGCCTTTTATCCAGTGGGTTGCGTACGGGTCAATATCCTTTGACCCAATTATGTGAGCCACTAGAAATTCATAAGCGAGCAGCCAATTGACATGGTTGTTGTGGCTGTTGTTGTTGTTTCTCTGACAGTGTCAACTCGTTTATAATGGGCTTCAATTTCCGCTGCCTTTGTATTTGACTGTCTTAGCTTGGACTAACTCTGGCCCCCTCATTTCGTTCGTCAGCCACGACACATGGCACGCCTCAGAGTTTGCATGCAGAAAAAACAAAATGTCACAGTTGCGTAGGGAGTTGTAAGTGGGGGGCAGAGTCGGCCCAGTGGATGGTGGGCGCGGCAGGACCCCAGTCGGATTCTGAGCAGAAATACTCTCTGGACTTACACACTCGCAAAAGCTTTCTCACACGCTGCTCTCGCCCTCTCTCTTTGTCTCACTCTCTGTGAACAGGACGTGCCTAACCTACCTTGCGTTGAATTCTATAGCAGCATAATAAAAGTATATGGGTGTGTTTGGGTGTGTGCGTGTGTTTGGGTGTGCGGGTGCTTGTGAGTGGCAGCGCGTGTGTAAGCAGGTGATTATCTGTTGCAGCGCCGTATTTATCTCATTGAAGCCACTGTGACAGACTGACAGACAGCATGCTTTCAATTTCTGACTCCCCATTGGGCGATATCACAAGACAAACAGACAGACACAGTACAATGGATAAAATTTCACACAAGTTCAACAAAACTTCATAGCGCATATCTATTAAAAATTGAATACGTATTTATACTCTCGACTCTCACTTTTTTCTTGATTAAAATTTAAAAGATTTCACCATTGTTATTGGCAAAGTTGATAATTTTAGAATGCCTATGCAGTTCCAATATATATACTCTATACAAAGCAATACAAAATGTTTTCACATTTGCCCAAAAGTATACAATTAGAAAGTCTGCAGACATACGCGCATTAGAATACAATTTCATTACGCCAGAAATCAATAGGGAAATTATGCATGCATTAATCTATTCAAATAGGTGCAATATTTTCTAATATTTTGCCACTGTAGGCGCCCGGAACGGCACGTATCAAAGATACTTAAAGATATTTCAACGCATGAAAAAAGCACTTCATCAGCCGTGTGGCAGCCTGGGACAGTGCCACATGATTGCTCTGGATGCCTGTGCGGCGACTTATTGTGCTGCAATATATAAATACCCTTACCGAGGGTGCTTCCATTTTATCTTTGAACATATAAAGTATATGTGTTCTTAATCAGTATCAGCATTCTTAGAAATTGAGTCACCGTTGAATAAATAATTTGTATATGTAAACCTTTTTTGTTTTCCAATATATCCATACCATATTAAGCAATTGTGGGCAATATAAATAAATATAAATATGGTCCCGAATGGGAAGAAACAATAGAAAATTGTATTTATCGCTCTTATACTCTATGTCTTTAAGGGCATTTAATCTTCGGCACCCCACAGACAACGTGCCTTCTTGTTTTTTTCGCTCTTTTTTTGTAATGGAAGTCCTTAGACAGGCATTACCGTGTTAGGGGTTCAGCATTGAATGAAGAGGTGCAAGAGAAGTCATTAGAGCTAAAAGGCGACCCGAGCTATAAAGCTAAAACAAAAAAGCCACAAAGCCGGCAGCATTTTAATGAAGTACACTTCACAGTCATAATTCATTTTCAGTAAATCAACTCAGTGCCTGGTGACTGAATGTTGATTTCTGAAAGCGATTAAAACGATGTGCGAGCACTCGAGACAGTCCATTAATAGCGATTAACTTTCAGGCGGGCAGGCAATACGCACGCACGGGGAAATGGGCAAGGATCAGGAGTTTCTGGAGGCGGCGCGCAATGGCAACATCAGCCACATCGAGAAGGTGCTCTCCCAGAAGGGCAAGCGTGCCGGGCCACTGGCGAGCCTGCGTCGGACCGGGGTTAATGTGCAGGATAGCGGCGGCTACTCGGCGCTGCATCATGCCTGCCTCAATGGACACGAGGATATTGTGAGGCTGCTGCTCGCCCACGAGGCGTCCACCAATCTGCCCGACTCGCGGGGTTCGTCACCGCTGCATTTGGCCGCCTGGGCTGGCGAAACGGATATTGTGCGGCTCCTGCTGACGCAACCATATCGGCCGGCCAGTGCCAATTTGCAGACAATCGAGCAGGAGACGCCGCTGCACTGTGCCGCCCAGCATGGACATACGGGCGCCTTGGCGCTGCTGCTCTCCCACGATGCGGATCCGAATATGCGCAACTCGCGCGGAGAGACGCCTTTGGATCTGGCCGCCCAATACGGTCGCCTGCAGGCAGTACAAATGCTCATCCGAGCGCATCCCGAACTGATTTCACATCTGAGCACTGCGGCGGTCGAGAGCGCGGCACCATCGCCCTCATCCCCCTCGTCGCCCACACGTCACATATTTCCGCACACCTGCCTGCACCTGGCCAGCCGCAATGGCCACAAGAATGTGGTCGATGTGCTCCTCGCTGCCGGCGTGTGCGTCAACCTCCTGACGCCCTCGGGCACGGCACTGCACGAGGCGGCGCTATGTGGCAAGGAAAATGTGGTGCGCACCCTGCTGCGAGCTGGAATTGATCTCTCGGCAACGGATAATGAAGGGCGCACAGCACTGGATATACTGCGTGAATTTCCACCACATGTGACCAAGCATATCATCGCAGTGATTAACAGTACGTATACGTAATATTTTCATATCGGCTGTGCAATGTCCGTGTTGCTGTCCGTCGACTCAATCTAGATATCTCCCTCAGCTTTAAAGCTAGATACATCCAAATTGTTCAGACAGATTACTATAACCTCCGCGAAAATCAATATCTTCCACAATTTTACATTTACAGTTAGAAAATTGCAAAGCTCGACAAAAAATGTCCAAATTTTTCTAAATTTTGAAAATATTCCCATGTATAAATAATATTTAAGATTGTCCATTTAATACTGTGAACAAGTAATTTACAGTCGGGTGTAACCGCTTCTCTTCTTGTTATACACAAATTCGAAATTCGATATTCCAAAAAACCAATGAAAATTAAAAACGTTTCTGACCGTTTTAAGCTGTTACTACACAGTGAACGAGTATTGCGCAGTCGATTACGCCCGACTGCAAGCTTCTGGTTGTGTCGTACAGATTTGACAAAGAAAATATAATTATTTTTATGTTACATGATATTTATTAAGTATCCATTGCGATATCACGATCTTGCTTTAAACAGACTTTCGTCACCAAATGGACACAGATGATGTCGATGAGGTTATCTACCGCCAGCACGTTGGCGCACCGCCAACGGGACGCGGCCAGAGCGGCAAACAGCCGCCACAGCACAACAGCCACAACCACTATCATTTCAACTCGAACAACCACTTGCTCAACCACTCACACTCGATGCAACAGTCCGGTTACAGCAAGCAGCGGCTGAGCGCCGGCAATGGCGGCCACTACAATGGCGGCAAGTCGCTGGACAGTGCGCTGCAGCCGGAGGATAAGTTCTACCAGGATCTCAATGCACACTCGCCGCTGCACATACAAAAGTGAGCTCCGAAGAAAACCAAGCTATGTCCGAGACTCACACTTATATATTTTATACAGCGATATGGGCGGTGGCTTTAGCGTCAGTCCTTCATCCTCGCTGAGCAGCTTTGAGCCGGCCTCGGTGTCGCCGCGTTCGCGCTGTTCCACCGGCGGCGGAGCACAGCCCTTGCAAATGAGCACGTTTGCGCCCAGCGGGCCGCCAAAGAAGCCACCGCGACGCAATCTGTCCGTGTCGCCAACGCACGCCGGGCCAGGTCAGCAGTTCAGCTACAGCTCACCATCCAGCCAGGGCCAAGGCCAGCAGATGCGCCGTCGTCCACCTGCCAACGACAGTCCCTACTCGCACCAGAGCCACGGCAGCGTCGGCGGCATGAGCTTCGATGAGACGCAGCTGCGCGAGCGACAACGCAGCGATCGCCTCTACGCCAGCGCCAGGCAGAGCACACGGTCCGCCGTGGACGGTAGCATGAGCCTCAGCTCCAGCAGTGAGTACCTATGCTAATATAAATTATATATATACTAAATACTTATGAATGCTGCACCCAGATGACATGCTGGATCGTCAGTGCAGCAGTTCGGAGCTGAATAGTGAGACAAGTGTGCCGAACTCAAGTGGAGAATCACCAGCTCCGGCTGGACATGGCACCAACTCCATGAAGCGTCCCATTCCGGCGCAACGCAGCGCATCCACCAAACTGTCTAAGGAGCTGCTCAAGTCCTGTGAGAATGCCGCACTCAAGTCGTATAATCCCAATCGCAAACTCAAGCGTAATAGAAATAGCTGGTGAGAAAAGAAATACAAGAATCTAACCACTGATTATGAATATTGATTAATCGTTACGAAGCAATTTTTTATTTAAGTTTTTTACTCGTATGAATATATTATCTTGTTTTATTTAAAAGCCTCATACAATTTAGGTTAAATTGGCTTTTTATAAAATAAAATAATATTATTTAATTGTGTATCAGATGTCCGGCTTAATTTAACTTTTGTATTTCTTAATTATTTTTATTTATTTTTTTTTTTGTTTTGGGTTTTTTATTCTTTTTTGTGTATTTTATGATAATATCTGGTTCTATTCAAAGTCTATACCCTGATAAAATTGGGACCATCTTTGGTTTTTTATATACATATATACGACATTAAATTTATTTTGTTATAAATAATTTATTTCTTTTATATATGTATATTTTTAAATTTAATAATTTAACAACTTTTGGGCCACCTTGATTGATTTTTGTTTTTTTTTATCATATAATCCTTGGTACAGCTCTCTGAATGTGGCCGAAAAGTCAGAAGGCGTGGAGCCAAACTGTGATGCCAAACAGCAGATTCCGAGCAGCCCCACACACTACAAGCAACCACCAACGCCGGACCATCCGCCGCCCAGCTCAAGCCAGGCCGAGCGCACCATACACGAGCGCATCCGTCCACTGAGTCAGGAGTACAAACGCCGTTCGGCGCTGCTGCAGTTGCAGGCGGCGCAGCAGCTGATGATCGAGACGGGCTCGTCACCATCGAAGTTGCTGCCGACACTGGGCACACCGGGCTACGACTACGATGATACGGTGACGGTGGTGCCACGTTGTCCAGCACCTTCGTCTGGTTCACTTAGTTCCAGCATTTCCTGCTCGGATCACAGTCTCTCGCACTCGACAGACTATGTGGAGGAGTTCGTGAGCGATGTGCCCTTCGCCGGGCTACTCAAAGGCGCCACACAGCACAAGGAACTGAAGAGAGTAACACAGGAGCAGGAGCAGCAAGCCCAGCCGCCGCCACGGGCGCGTCCCCCTATTGCAACAAAGCCGCTGGTGCCCGAGAGAAAGTTTGTGAAGCCACCAACCACGCCCACCCAGCAAAGTGCCGAAGTCAAGCTGGAAACGAATGGCAATGCCGAGGCTGAGAACACAAGTCGTAAGATCGACAAATCGCCTGCCAAGTCGCCAGCGAAATCACCAGCTAAATCAACTGGCAAATCGCCTGCGAAATCTCCTGCAAAATCTCCAGCCAAATCTCCAGGCAGCGGTCAGTCGATAGCGCGCAATTCTCTTAATCTCCTGAGTCCCTTCAATGCGGAGGAGGCGCGCAAGAAAATCTCCGAAATTATTGAGAACTTCGGCAGCGGCATTCTCAACACGAATATAACGCCCACCCACGACATTGAGCTGGACTTTGAGGATCTGGATGTGCTGCCGGAGCGACGCGAACTGGCCGTAAGGCTACGCAACGCCGGATTGCTGCATCTCGAGCGCATTCTCTTTGAGAATGGCTATGACAACTATAAATTTGTGGTAAGCACGAATATTTAAAATACTTTATGGCAAATCAACGATAGACTACTCTTTGCAGCGTAATGTGTTCGAGGAGCCAGACATTCCGCTGCTGCACATACCGGAACGGGATGCGTCGAAGCTGCTGCGTTTCGTTGAGACTTTGCCGCTGGCGGAGTTTCTGCCGCAGGTGCCCTTCAAGACGCAGCAGGAGAACAAACAACTGGGCGTGGCCACGCTGCAGCAATGGCTGCACAGCATCGCACTGCCCGAATATCTGGAGTTCTTCAAGTGAGTTTGAGCTAATGTTTTCAATTGAAGCCACTATATATTATACACCTACAGCAAGCACCTGTACAACACCATCGATAGTGTCTGCGGTGTCTGGGATGTGGAGCTGCAAACTGTGCTGGAGATTAACAAATTGGGCCACCGACGACGCATACTGCAGTCCTTGGCGTATATACGTCAAATGCGCGAATCCAAATCGCTGAAAACTCCGCTGGGCGAGAACAACGAGACCAACAAAATGACAACGAACGGCAACAGGGAAGCGACGGTGTCAACCAGCGCCACTAGTTCCACACAGCCAGCCACAAACACGTTGCCGCATCGCAATTCCATCACTGGTTACCGCAAAAATCGGTAGGTTGCGCTAACAAGCAACCAAACATACGCATATTTTGAATGCATATTTGTTTTTCGACAGCCCTGCACCACCACCGCCGGCACCACCGGCACAGAAAGCAGCACCCGCTGCCGGCACAACGAAACCACTGCAAATACGTGCACCCTCCGAGCTGCTGCTGGGCCTACCAGCCAATATGCGCACCACCCAATGGCGCCACTCGGCGCAAACTCTACTCAACGAGCACATCAAATACGAGGTCCAGGTGGGTGATATTACCTAGCTTCTTTTAGATATCGTCTACATATATTGAATTCTTTGACCCGCCCAGTACCTTGGCTCAACGGTTGTGAAAGAACTTCGTGGCACCGAGTCCACAAAGAAGTCTATACAAAAACTAAAAGCGTCCGCCGGACAGACCAATGAGGAGGTTCACAAACAGGGCGCAGCGCTCTCATTGGCCATTTGCCATCGCGGCGTGGAGTTCATCGATGTGGCAAGCAAGGTGAGTACAGCAGGCGGAGAATGCAATCCAGTTACTTATTCATAATGCAATTTTGCCACAGCGTACCATTTGCGAGCACGAGATACAGAATATCAATTGCGCCTGTCAGGACGCGGAGGATCTGCGTCATTTTGCCTACATAACCAAGGAGCAGGATATGCACTATTGTCACGTGTTCCTGGTGCAAAGCACGGTTCGTAAGAGTTGGCATCATTAAAGAATCTTTATTATACGCTTATATTTTTCATGACAGGATCTGGCCAGCGATATCATCCTGACGCTGGGCCAAGCCTTCGAGGTCGCGTATCAGCTGGCGCTGCGCGATGGAATTGCCACAACGCCAGCGCTGCTGCTTGACAATGGCATGCTGCAGGGCGAGTACTGCGGCGGTGGCAGCAAATAGAGCAGGGAGCTGGCCACCGCCCGGGCCCAACAACAATCTTTGGCAGCCAGTTCAAATCGCAGTCACAGCCGCAGTCGCAGCCTCTGCGCCAAACTATTTTGCTTGACCAACTACGGGGCGCTGTTTAAGATATAGATAGGTAGATCGTCTAGCAACTTTATCAAATTGAACCTAGTCCTTATGCATTTGGCATTTCAATGGAGTCATTTATATTTAGTTGTTTTTAATGAAACCACAATATATTGAACAAAAGACTTTTTACAAAAGGCACAATTTTTTTAAATGAATGTACTCAAGAAAATTTCAGCTTGTTTTTAAGGCTACCAACCTCTGAGCATCAATAGACGCACAATATTTATTATATCATCGAAAATCATTTGAAACGAATATAATGCATTTACAAATTTTAAAAAAAAAAAACTGAATATAACGGCAATTGCATTTAATTATATAATACCTACTTGTGTGT
Source organism: Drosophila nigromelanica (assembly GCA_004149465.1). Taxonomy (NCBI): domain Eukaryota; kingdom Metazoa; phylum Arthropoda; class Insecta; order Diptera; family Drosophilidae; genus Drosophila; species Drosophila nigromelanica. Next base: position 38,239 of record SCDS01000295.1, on the reverse strand, counting down.
AATAATGTTTTAGCAAATTTTAGCTATATATATAACTAACCTAAAATCAAATATAAATTTATTAACATACTATTGGCACATAAACAATTTTATTGATGTTAAAAAGCTGTAAACAATTTAAAACAGCGAATTGCTTACAAAAGCAATGAAAATTCATATCCCACAACAAAAATTGGCTATATACAAGCGATAAATATATACATACATATATAAATATAACTAATCCCATCATTATTAAATGAGACAAAACGCGTTGTTACATAATTTTAAATAAATTCTTATTCAACAAAACTAAATCGAATGCTAAACGACAACTCTAATCAAAATAAATACAACGCACAAAGTTATAAGCAAATTTGCTTAAAAAATTCAACAAAAAATAAAAAATTAACAAAAAAAAGCTGACACTGGGTTATACGAAAAAAGAAAAACAAATGAAAATTTTTTTATAAAAATAATGTAGCGTTTGTATTGTTTACACATTTTTAAAAACTTTTAGTCTAGTCCTTTAGTTGTTATTGGGACGTAGATAAATCATTTAACTTTCTTTCTATTTATAAATTGATGTGAGGCAAAGCCTTGTTGTTATCATTTGTTTAACATAAAATCTTAGTTAATTATTATTTTAATACAAATTATTCATGAATTTCCAAAGAAGTATATTTCTTGATGTGTGCAATGCTTTAAATGTTAGCCTGCTTTATGGTACAACAGTATTCATAAGTACCTATTCATAAAACCATGTGAAAATTTACTAATTAAATAAAAAAAATAATAATTGTGCATTTTCTGTACGCAGTTGTACGGTTTGTTATGCCAGCTTGCAATGCAAATATAAATACACACAATTCGAAGAACTATATATACATACATAAATATATACATACAAAAAGCATACAAACATACAGACTAGCGCATAACTAATGAAATTTAATAGCGATCTATGCATAAATAAATATAGCAAAAAATAAAAACAAAAAATAACATGTTACCCGAAAAAAAAACTAAATGGAAACCTGTAAACCTGATTTGTCTTCGTCAAATTGCATAAACAAGTTTACCAAACATACTAAGAAAAAATAATAATAAAAAAAACATTTTTGAAATATTGAGCAAATACACACAAACAAATGCTGTGTGCTGCATATGTACATACATATGTACAACTAACAAAAAAAAAGCAAAAATTATACAAATCCATACTAAATAAATGCATAAATATGTATGTAATTAAATGAAGCCACAAATTGTTAGTATCCATTGTCCCGCGCTTAGGCGCCACTCAGTGCAGCATTTAAACGCCTCGTGTCAATTAAGACGCACTTTCCCACAGGCCTTCTTCTTCGACCATAACCAATGCAACCATCAGCTACAGCGGCGCAGAACCAGAGATCATTTACACAAGCTGGACGCGAGCCGGTTTAGCGAAACGTCTTGTTGGTTTTTATAAGGCTAAATGCGTTAAGCATTTGATCATACGAATATTAATTGGCAAACACCAAAGCGCAGCTCAGGCCAGACCCCGACACCGACCACAACTTCGACTCCCAGCTCCAATCTCAACTCCAACACCGACTCCGGCACACACACGCGCTCTAATGTTGCCAGCAATAAGTTGCGGCGTGCGTCAAATGTTGCCAAGCGAACAAGATAGCAAATAGCCGGGAATCGCGGCTGGACTGGCTGGTGTGCTGATGCTGCAGCCAGAATGACGACGCTGCAGCCAGCCGTCTGCTTGATGCTGCCGCATCTTGCACTTAACGGTTTAAATTATTTCTCGTCTCGCCGTTGAGCTCGCTAGCGTGCAATTTGTTGTGGCGCACAGCTTATCACAATTTCATTATTACAAGTATTATTATTGCCCATTGCCATTGTAAATTCGCAGTATGTAGAGAGAAGCTGCCATTTGGCAATGCCAATGCTGTGCGTTTATTTGTAATTGAAATTGCGTGACTTTATTCTTCGATTTCGCCATTCCCGTAAAGTTTGCGCTTTTGCATTGCCATTGTTGCCATTCAACGGAAAGAAGATAAACTTGCACATTTTGCAGTTAACTCACACTCACACACACACACACACATGAGCGAGTAAAACTTTTGCGGAGCTTTCATTTTGACAGCGAGAACCACAAAAACAACATCAACGACAGCAAACAAAAATAAAAAGACGCAAACAAAATGCAAACAACTTGCTGACAAAGCTGTTCGCCTGCTCGAAATGCGAGCAAGCAGCGCAATGTTTGCCCAGCCCTTGTCAACATGAATGAGTGTGCGAGTGTGTGTGTGTGGGCGTGTGTATGTATTTAACACATGTTGAGTATTTAAGCCAATATAAAATTAGCAAAGCACTGTGCACAGCAGGTTATGGCCAGTTTCATTTGCTGTGCGCCTGCTAAAAATTGTACCAAAAAATCGCCGTTTGTCAGTGAAACGCGCATCTGGCGAGTGCCCGAAACGCTAGCGATTCATGATTTTGTTGCCGCCACAACACGCCCCACAGCAATTGCGCATTGCGAAAACTAACGGATTTCAGCGTTCGAGGCAATTTTGTAAATGATTTTTAATTATTTGCCATCAATTCATAAAGTAAGTAATTAGTTTTTTTCATAGCATATTTTCAATTTTAATATAATTATACTCGCTTTATTTACTAAATTATTTATTTCACTATATATATTTATATTTACAATAGCAAAGCATTTTCTGTTGGAAAATTATGTATGCTCATATTTTTTATATTTTTTATATTATATTTGTCATACATTCTTACAGAAATTAATTAATTAAGGCATTGGAAATATTATATATTTATTCTTTTATCTTTTTAAAATCGTTCACGAAGTGGGGGCGTGGCAAACCGATAACACCTAAAATCGCATATCGATAATGACCACAATTTTAAAGCCAGAGTCATCAAATTTGGTATATAGATAGCTGGAGACCTCCCCCAAAAATTGCAACCTTGACATTCCGGCCACGCCCACTAGAATGCCTTCCTAACGCCCCCGCCCTTAAAAATCAGATATGCCTATATCTCTCACAGTTTTTAAGCTAGAGTTACCAAATTTGGAAAACATATAACTGTCTACCTCCTTTGAAGATCGGTAAAAACATTTCGGCCATTTTTGTCAAAAATCATGCCAAAATTGGCAAAAATTTTGACAAGTGAAGCTCTCGGATCCATAGCTCCCATACTTCAAACTTCCATAACTTTGTCAAAATGAACCGATTTTCATGTTTGATGGCATTTTGGTCATGTTTTGTCATCTAGATTAGTTCTACATTTAAACTATATGAATTTTTGAAAATAAAATTTTTGGGAAAAAAAGCTTGTCCTCCCCTGATATCCGAAAAAAAATTTATTTTCAAAATTTATAATTGCGAGTTTATCTTTTTAATGGATTGTATTTGGCATAATTAATTAGAGATTAATTCTGAATTGCACAAATAATGTTTGTTTTTTTTTTTTTGGATTCTTTATTATTATTTTTGGCTATGTTCATATTAAAAATTAATAATTTGCATTTCTGCTTAATAAAAAAAAATTAATTTTGTAAAACAATATTTAAAAGTTAACAATTTACAAAAAAAATAAACATATTTCTTACATAACAAATGTATTTAAAGATTTTTACAACTTTCCGTGTGTCATGACTAATTGCAATGCTCCACAATTTGCAAGAACACATGTTTGTGTGGTGACCGAACACTTGACTCCATTATTTACAAAACCTAATATGCTTATATATATGCATTTATATTGTGAATATTGATATAAGTATAGGCAGAACTAGCTGCGAATTTTTTTAATGCAAAAATTAACACAACGCTCTTCAGAAAAGAACTTGTTACGATTGCCGCCGCAGTTTGAGTATTCAAAGAGTTCGCATCGTTGGCGACCAGCATTGTAAAACCACAACATGCGATGTCCATTACACAGTCCATATTCCGGTCGCGTTCCACATATGCCTGAAAATATGCCATATACGAATTTATATCATGCTCAGAGTAGGAAGTCTGTCCACAATTTTAACTTACGCGTCCTAAGAAGAGAGTTCCGTTGCCTTGCATATGTTTCTGGTTTTGGAGCCTTTGCCATTTGTAATAATGCCAAAATACAATATATGGCTATAAGAAATTTCATAGTCTTCCCGGTATAACACGCAACGTTCGAATCTATAGACCTACTGCAAAGTTGTAGCTTGTAGCAACGTCTTTATATAAACCAATTAGAACTACTTAATGAAAATGTGTTTTCAGCTCTTACGGATAATTGTTATTGCAAATATACAATATACATAAGAACATATGTGTGCGCAGTTTTTCTGATAAATTAATCAATTGTGTTCAATCTGAAGCAAGGACTGAAAACCAAAATTTTAAATTGAAGATTGATAGTTTAAATGTAAAATATAGGAAAAAAAGAGTCTTGTAATTATGAAACCATAAGATTTATAAAGTTATAAATAAAGTTATTTATATTATAAAAATATGTTCTCAAAGCTTTTGTCGTTGTTTTATAAGTTTAACTTATGCAGAATTGAGGTGGTCTTGTGCCAAGTTTGTAATTTCTCAGTGCAAAATGTATTACATTCCGCTTTGCTAAAGAAACGATTACGATTTCCACCGCAGTTCGAGTAGACGAATTTATCGCATCTTAATTTGTGGCTATTGAAAAACCACATCTGACGTCGTCCCTTGCATTTGCCATACTTCGGAGGCGAATTGCAAATAACTGTATTTTAGAAAAGAAAGCACTTAATCAATGTATATTACTGAATGTATAGTATTAAAGTTTTCAACCTTTGTTAACTTTTTCCGCTTGCGCATTATATTTTTGTAGCTCTTCGTCAAAATTGTCAAGAAACTGGGCTGTTACAAGAACAGCCAGGATCAACATTAGAAATAGAGAAATAAAGTGCGACATCCTGCGCTGTTCCTCTTGTTGTTGATCAGTCCAATGAAAAATGCTACTGAATGACTTCGATAGGTCCATCTACCCATTTATAAGAATAGAAATGCTGACAACTGTTTTCTAATAAAAATATAATGTATATCAAAAAATTAAAAATGTTTTTTATAGAACCAATTGTTTTCAGGCCTTGTCAGCAGTTTTATATTGACTTAGTGGCTAACGCTTAATGCAATTGCTCAATCTGTAATCGGTGGTCAAAAAATTATACGACCAGTTGGCCAGTTAGTTAGTTAGTTAGCAAGCGAATTCAATTAAATTTCTCAATAAATTATAAGTGCAAAAAACGCACGCGTTTCTACTACACACGGCTCAGCTGTGCTGCATACTTAGATGCATAAGAGCGTAAACTGTGAACTGGTCCGGTGTTTAAACCGGTACTTAGTACACGAATCGTGATTACGCAAGCCCCGCACATCACATACCATCACACATACGCAGCGTTGTACGTATCGCATAGACATATAAATGTCGACAGAGTATAGACATGTCTCTCTGGCATTTTTCTTCGCACAAAACGAAATCGAAAACGAAAACATCGGAAAATCGAAATTCTAGATCAAGGCCAATACGCACACATAAATGTATATACGCACACAAAGCCGTTGATACACGCAATGTATGCGTAAAAAAAAAAATACACTCTAAACTAGTTTTTCATTGGAGGAGGATGCTTGTGTTAGGCCTGTTAGCCAAACGCACGCTAAACTGGGTCAAAAGGAAGCACTGCCAATGCACGCAATAAATTACAATTGCAATGAATTTTGTCATTCGACAATTTGCATTTGTAAATTACAAGACAAAACACTTAGCGGCACTTACGCGAGTGACAGGGCCACAGGCTCCGAGGTCCGGGGCGGCAACCCCAATTACATATCCAAATACATTATCACAGTTTACGATTGCCAATATGTCATTGATCAGCAGTTTATTTATAACAAATTCGAGTTAAAAGCTGCACAAAAGTGAACAAAAAACCGCAGACAATTTTGCACGAAATAGAATAATGGAAATTTTGAAGTATTTAAAACTTTGTAAAAAAAAAGAAAGGTAATGGTTTTTCAATGTCACTTACAGATATCTACTATAATATATAAAATTGTATTATAGCGAAAAAGATGAGAATTTTTAAGAAAATTATATATTATTTTTTTCCAATATATTTTTAATTTTCTTGAACTTTAGCATTTACTTAATGAAATTTAATGGAATAAATGTTATTAAAATATCTTTGGGCTATTTCAATTTGATTCAAACATTTATATGCTAAATTAAGTTTATATACATATACATATCTCTCGATCAGACCTGATTGCGAGGCCAGCTAGTTGAACTATTAACAAAATTATCGAGCATAATTCTATTAATTTAAATGTAACATTTTATGTGCTGGCAAAGCAATTTCAATTTTAAGGCTATTTGCGATTATGGTTATTATCTAAAAAAAAAAACAACGCAATCATTTAGGGCCGCCTTAGGCTGGCCTGAATTGTCGATTATTATCGATTGTCTCTGGCCTCGTGGAGCGTGTCAAGGCCAAGAAAGCAAGCAGAGATTGGCAAATAGATAACATAAACCATATCAAATAGCTTAAAGATCGATGACAAATGAAATGAAATTTTTGGCAAGCTGTATGTAAATGACCATATTTACGGGCTTGACGCTTTTGAGCGTCGCACGCAAATCTATCCGATGGAGGATTGTGCAATTATAGCTAATAAAAATGTTTATGGACGCTGCTGATGCCCATTGGCCGATGACTTTTGCTGGGGCGATATGAATCACCATAAATCTAAGTGCAGTATAAATATTTATCGTGATTTTATAATCATGCCAGCCCAATCGACGGCCAACAGACCAAGAGGACGACAGCCGACTTTGCGTTGCATGCACTGCAGCAGCAGTATCAACGACAACAACAACAACAATAACCACATTTGGCATGCGTGAGAATCACACGCAGACCAACTGACCAATGACCAATGTCTAATAGCCACTGACCACATTTTCTTTTTTATGGCAGGCAAATTTTGCGCATGGCAGCCCCGTGATTCGAATGGCGCAGATAAAAAAGGTCGCGCGGTCTTAGAAAGTGGGTTAATTAGCAGGCAAAGGCAGCTTTGAGATTCGGGTACATCCGCTTGGGGACCCCACAGTGTTCCCATTGCGCACATTGCCCATTGCTCCAATAAAACATAACGCATTGGAATGCCCAAAAGTTGACCTCAAATGGGAGCTGCCACCAGCAGCAACTGTCCAGACATGGAGGATGCGGATGTGGCTGAGGACGAGGACGCGCTGCTCGCGCACACGTCATGGTTAATTGGGCATTCAAATGTCAAGTTCAATTTTGGGCTACATTAGCGTTACCTATAAAAGGGCCGTTCTCTCTGCGCTGCATAAAATGAGATTTATTGTTGCATTTTGGTGCTTGCAGCCTGCTGCCAGCAGCGGATACTGCAATATTTTTTTTGGTTTTTTGCCCACTCGGACCGCGTCTGGTGGCAATGGTCCAGTGATCATCTGGCCACAACAATTGGCTATGGAGCCACCCGATGGCCGTTGCGCTGTCGCCCAGTCGTTTGGCTTTTAAATTTTTGAATAATTTGGGCAGTCCCAAAATCGTATAAATTGGAATATCATTATTATCCCAACTTGTGCCTAAATTGCTATGAAAACAAACCCAGATTGCAACCGTTAAAACGCCTAATGCATTTTATTAAAGACTTTATGACATTGACGCGCTGCTTCCGATTTATTTATCTTATGGCAAAAACGGGCTCAAGCTAAACAGCTTTTTTACAACCAATTGGTAATAGTCTTTGGGTATGGGTACTAAAATAAAACAAACCTACAATCATTTAAATTCGATTGCAGCGCTTTTCGTACCCTCCACTTATTAATAATTGCATTGGTGTTGATATTTTGTTTTTTTTTTTTGTTGTTTAAAAACAGATTTTCCCTCAAAGCGATTATCGTTTATCATAATTAGTGACAACTAATACACTCCCTATCTTTGGTAAATTATATATACATATATTTTTTCTATGCAATTTTCACAAAGTCAGGTAATGCATGCAAATTAGTGGTAAGAGAGTGAAATGAGAGGATGATTTTTTTTAAGATATATAATGTGAATTACGGTCAGCTAACTTCAATTACTGAGTAACTCATGAACGAGCACTTTTAATTACTTCACTGTTTTTAATATACTTAAGTATCGATTAAATAGCACTGCTTTTAAAATACTTTAAGTGCAGCCAATGCAAAGCCATAACAGTGCCACAAAATGTTTGGCAACGCACTGTTGCAGTTGTTGTTGTTCGTGTGATATTTGGTAGCATAAATCAACGATAAGAAAATTAAAAGCCATAAATTTGCAATTAATTTTTAATTTGCGCAAATTGATTAACATCAGCACGCTGCAAACGCCAAATAAAAAATGTTATGAAATAAATCAATTGCTAGTTTAAAATTTGATAAGCGTTGGAAAAAAGTTTTTCAATTGCAATCGAAGCCAGTTTTTTTTGCGCGTCCGCCTTGAATTATTTCCGTTAACAACAGCATCAAGTCCGCTCAGAATTATGAGAGCACACTATGTGAAAAATGTTTGGGGCGTTGCCTACTACATGTTTTTTTCTTGCCAACATGATACCCTATTTCAATTTCTATTCAATATTTCGACTTATCACACAGAAACCTGCAAGAGCAAAACCAATTCCTTTTACTTATACTTCAAGCAGCTTCCCATGATCAAACCAAAGATGGTTAATCAGATTTTTCCAGCAATGAACCCGTCAGCGATAACTGCTAAACAAATTCGTCTAGCTAAAGACTTGGCCTACAGCCAAGTAAATGGCACTTGGCGCTGGGCATTTCGCATTATAAAAGCCAAACAAAATGCCCACAGCTACAACCTACGCAATTTGCCCAATAAATTAGCTGGCGACCAGTGCCAGTTAACACAAAGTGTGAAGGTCTCGGTCGGGCCAATCTCCCAGTGGCTGGCTGTGAACCCAACAAGACTGGTCAATAACATAAGGCGAACTGTTGACCCTGCTGATGTTGTTGTTATTGTTGTTGTTGCTGTGGCTGAACATTATAAGATGTGATTAATTATGCTGACATTAAATCGGCTAATAGAAATATATCTCGTTGCGTTGAAAATATTGTTGACGTGATTGTAATTGAAGTTGTTGCCAGTTGCCGGTTGGCCGTTGCTTGAATGTTGCTGTTGCCTTTAACCCTGCGGAAAATTGCCTTTTCACCGAGTGCTGTGCAGTTTATTGCAAATTTGTTTGTTTGCGCTCATGATAACTGATGGGGAAATTTCTGTGAAAAGCGCTTACGAAAATACAATTTGACAGAGTACATTAATCACATTGATAATTGGCAACTGTTTCACTACAGCTGGCTTTCACGCCAGATAGTCAATTTGTTAGCCACAGTTGCGAGCACTTTGCGAAAGTTCTCAAACGTAAACGAATTGAGCAACAATTAAACAGAAATGTGCAGCCATATACTATAAACGTATATATGTACGTATATATATAATTAACTGCTGCTGGAAGTTATTTGTGACGCATCATCAACGTATTTAAATCAATTACAATCAGCAATTTGTTGGCCCGGCTCGTTTACCCGCGCTGCCTTCTCTTTAATCAAGGCATGTGTTTGTATTACAGATAGATGACACTGCCCCTGGAGATGCGATGGTCGTGTTAAGTACGCGCGAATTAATGTCTTGCCCGAGTCTCTACATCTTGGAAAGTCCTCTGCAGCGGTTGCCGTTGGTGTTGCTGTTGCTGTTGGTGTTACTGTTGGTGTTGGTGTTGTTGCTAAATTGCAAGTCGAGACAAGTCAAGAATTTAACAGCCAAAGCGCCGCCTGCCAGTGCCAGTTGCAATGACTGTGTGGCAGTCAGGCGGCGCGTAATTTACGTCGATTTGATGTTTCCAACATAAATTTATAGCGCGCACATTTTTACCAGCGATTTGTTGCCAGCGCCGCCTGCAACATGCTGAATTGATGATGCTGCTGCTGCTCCTTCTGTTGCTGGTGTGCTTTGATTTCGCAGAGCAGCAAACACAAAAATGTCGCAATAGCATTATAATGAAAAAGCAAGAAAAATCATGTTGGCATGCGGCTGGTCGCACAATCTAGTATGTTGTTGCAGTCTGTTGCAGGCTGCTGCTGTTGCTGCTGCTGCTGCTGTTGAGTTGGGCAACATTTTTGCCAGCGATTTGGTTTTTATTGACTGAAGAGGCCGCCAGTTGAGGAGGAGGCAGACGTGTCTTTTGAAGAGGCGCCTGCGTGTATGAAATATGGTGTTGCTGTTGCAGTGTTTGCCGCATGTTTCTTGCCCGACACGACATGTTCGAGGAGCAGGAAGTCGTTTTGCGTTTGCCACATTTATGAGTTACGCTTTGGCCGCGTGTTGCAAACAACCCCGCATGCAATGTGCCACTTATGGTCGCTGTTGCTGTTGTTGTTGTTGTTTAATTATGTGCAGACTTGTTTGCAGACTTAGCCAGCAAATGATGTCATTAGCACAACTGGCAACTGGCCCACAGTGCAAAGGTAACGTCACGCACAATGAAATTAAGAAATTAAGTGGCAACATTTAGCGCCAGCGCCTTGCAACATGTTGCTATTTGCCGACAAATTGCTGCTGCCCCGCGGACAACACGCCGAACTAATTGCAAGTGGAGCAATAGAAAATTGTTTGAAAATTCGATTTTTCATTTAACAACGAACGCCCAAGGGCAGAAGCACGCTTAATTCCAAAATGATGCATATTGCTGTTTGGGGCAACCGTTGTTGTTGCCGCTTGCCGCTTGTTGCATGTTGCTGCTGGTGGTGGGTGATGTTGCTGTTGCCTAGCCCCAATTATAAGGCACCTGCAATTGACAATACTGCCGAGTGGACTGCATGATTTATGCGGCGCACCATTTAAAGTCCATGGCGGTTCCATAAACAAATTGTCGCCATGTGCTCTAAATGGACCTCTGCCTGCCACAGCCATGAAATTGAGCTGTAATTGAATTGTGCTCAGGATACGCGAAATGTTTCAGCACATACAATTCAAGATACGTTACGAATTTTTTGGCCATCTTGCAATTTATTGCAGCGCATTTCAATTTCACAATTAAAACACGGCCCGTAGCCAAAAGCTCGAGCCACAGCCACATCATTAGTTTTGGGCCAAGCAAATATGGTCATTGTCTCTGTGTGTGCCTGAGAGTGTGTATGTGTTTGTGTGTGTGTGTGTGTGTGTCATGGATATTGCCACATATTGCATGCGACTTTGTTACGATTTCAAACATTTAACATTTGTTTTAGTCAAGCTGCAGCAGGCTGCATGTTTGCCCAGCCCGGGGGCTGCTGCCTTGCTTGGTTGTTGATAATTTGTAAGCAGCAACTTTGTTGCTGTCGCTGCCAGTGTTGACTGCTTGTTGCTGTCCAAATTGCCAATGCCGGCCAATATCTTAATCAATGTGGCAGCAACATATAAGTACTCAGCTGCTTGCGATAATGAGCAAGCTCTTCCATATGCAGATCCATCAGCGCAAAAACGTTCAGAAGAGGAAGATTCTTCTATCAAATTAAATAAATATATTTTTGGTAAATAATTAAAAGAAAATATTAAGTACATTTTAATATTAATATTTTTTTACAACAGTCTATTATATCACAATAACAAAAAAAAAACCTAAGCAAAGCACATTTTATTAAATTTTATTAATATAAAATCAAATTATGGTACTTCATAAAATCATTAAGTTCATTTGAAGTCTAAAAAAACGTTTTTTAATATGATATATTACTATATTAAAATGAAGTACAATTAAAAATGAAAAAAATATATATATACATATATATTTATTATTTGTTATGCATTTTTGATAACTAATAAAGAATTTCTACATACAATTTTAAATATATTTTGTTTTTAAAATAAAAATCTTAAAAAATTCAATTTTTTTAATCACTCTTTTGCAAGATAAAAGGGCCCAATTGTAAGGCTTTGGATGCGTTAGATCAATAGAACCTCCCAGCGCAGGCTCAACCTAAAGCGGAATATCTACTATAAAATGACGCAACCAATTTGATACTGAAAGTTTTATAAATTTGTTTAATCTTGAAATCATTTTGGTTATGCTGCAATATTATTTCAAGTGTATGGACAAAATTGGCCGCTTCATCTGGTGTAATCAAAGAGTCAGGTTAGCTTGGCTGTGCCCAAATTGGAATAATTTTCTGACTGCACACCAAGTGATCAGTGATCAGGCTGCCACCCGGCAATGGCAGCAGACCCCAGCTAAGCGAATATCATTGTCAAATGCGCTTTTAATTGATGTAGACAGCGCCCGTACATATTGGACAGCCAACTGGACACTCGGCGCTGGGGCTCGACCACAACTGACAAGCGCACATTAGCAATAAAATATCTAATTGGCGTCTCTTAAGCAACAGCAACAACAACAGTAACAGTAACAGTAACAACAATAGCAGCGTCGAACCAAGTAAGTCAAGCAATGAAATTTTCATTATACGGCTCGTGTTTGGACGGGAGTCGAAACATAATCGAGACTTTTGTTTGGAGATTTGCTTTGGCAATTGTCGGCCGTGTGTTTGTGTGTGTGTAACTTGTTACAGTTTATAGGCTGTGATTTATGCCTGCAACTAAAATTTATTTCATTTTTAATGAGTAATTTACACAAAATTGCATTAATTTGCGCGCCCAAAGCGAAACATATGCCACATGCCACAGCGACAAGCAACACGCCACAGCGACAAGTCATGGCAAATTTCTGACATTTCCTTGATTTATATTTCAAATCGAATTGAATTCTCAAAAAATGCGCAGCAACAAAGCAAGGTAAACGATCTTGGCGTAAGGCTCATGTAATTGACAATTAATGTAATTATTAATGATTTTCTTTATTTACTTTTATATATTTCGATTTTTAATTTATATATATTCATATATATTTTTCTGTTAATTTGAATTTAATTTCCAAATGCCAACACATTCCGAATGGTGAAAAGGCCCCTGGCCAAGAGACACAAAGAGAATATGGTTGGCAACAACGTCAAGTGTTTGCCAATTAAGCGCCACATGCAGCGTGCGTGACCGCGTGCGTGCATTGCGTGGCAATGTTGCAACGATTACCATATGCGCAGCAGATGCTGGCCAAAACGGTCGCTGACAAACGCAGATCACAACGACGCCCCGAACTTAGATTGAGATGATTTAGTGTCACAGCGGCCAGTTGACCATAAATGCAACGTTTAAATTAATATGTACGAGCGTCACCTAATGAAGGGGCTGCTGCCCGCAGCCCCAAACCGCGAACAACGAACAACGTGACCAACACTGTGCGACGGTATTTTTGGAATTTTTACAACACCCAAGTCCGCTAGATAGATAGGCGAGAGCCGGGTTGGTCTACCGGTCCACTTTGCCATTTTTCCATTAGTAATAAAAAAAATAAAATAAAATAAAAAACGAGCCGAAGACGAAACGAAATGTTGGAAAATAGTGCGAATGCGAGTAGTTTTAAATTATGGTAAAACACCTAGGCCATGATTTATAGTTGTTGTAAATAAAGAAATTAAAATGCTTTTATGGTCAACAGCGGGCAGAGGCAGGCAGGCAGGCAGGCACAGAGCGGCTTCTGTTTTGGCGCGGTTCCAACGCTAGTTGCCGCTTCAAATGAGAAGCCAAAAATTAATTGCCAAAATGTTGATAAGATTATTTTGCGCATGCACCAGGCAGTTTGTAACGCCGGCAACACCCCCGCCATTGTGCCTGCTGCAGGCAAAAGTGTCCTTAATTAAAATTTGTTGCATGCTAGCAGCGTTTTTGTTGCGGCACAATGTTGCCAATATTAATGTGGCTCTGTAATTGGTTTCTCAAGTCCAAGTCACGTTAAGTCTATTACGGGAAATGCATTTTGGCAGTATGCACCCCGTATGAGCGGGTGACGCGACTGTTGCATAACTCCATTTGTTGTTGTTGTTGTTGTTGTTGCCAGAGCGATTTGACAAGCAGGTTTAAACGGTGCACCAGCTACAAAGCAATTGAAGCTCAGCTCGCTGATTGGAAGAAAATGCGCCATTTTTATTTTAAATTTGTATTTCCACTATACTGCAATAAATTAACACTAAAAGCTCATCGTAAATGCCACTGGCCCAATGTCCGGAAGGCATGCGACAAATATATGCACACACACACACCACCAATTACACATATGTGAAAAGTGCAACTTTAATTGGTTTCTGCATCTGCAACATTTAAGCCGCCTAACGACGCGTCGCATCGTTGCGCACTTGTTTGCCGAACGGCGCCTTCCGAATTTGGTTGGTCTCTGCCACTAAAAGCTTAGAACAAGCTCGTTAAACGTTTTCAGATTGCATTGCGCTATAAATTCTGACAAAAATGTTGCTAATGATGTGTTATGAAAGGCACTCATAAATCGTTTCGTTTTCAATTGCAACATGTTGCCATGGGGATCAGCAACTACGCAGAGAATTTATTTGTAACATTTTGTAGTAGTTGCTAGTAAGTATTTATCAAACGACGTCAAAATTTTGAGTGTATAAACAATTCAAAATTATAAAAATTGACGGGCATTCGGTACTTTACATCAACTTTACCAACTTCTTTGTATCTCAAAATATCTTTTTGTGATGTGCCTAGTTAAACAAAATTAATTGACATGTACCGCTTTATAATTCGATAACTTTATCAAAACTAACCTTTGACCTCTAGATTAATTCAGCATTTAAATTTAATTCGTTTTTTTAAATAATTTTTATTCCAAAAAATACCGTATTCCCACTTAGTTATTTAGAAAAAAAATCATAACTTTATCAAAACCGAACCGATTTTCACGATGTTAACCATTGTGAACACGGTTTGACCTTTAAATTCTCTATTTAAATTTAAATTTAATTCCTCCAAAAAATTCCTTTAACAAATTTATAAAATTAACCAAACTAGTACAAAACTGAGAACCAACTGGTTGCAACTATTGCGGGTGGCAGCCATCCCAATACTTTTGCTCCAAACCACCTGATCTGTGTGCCGTAGGAGACGACCTGGATGTTTTCTCTTGCCCAGACACGCTACAATTATACGTGAATATATCACATGCTTTTTTCGGGCTAGCGACTCGTGTGGGTTCACGGAATAGGCGCGCGTGCCTGGCCAAAAGCTAACAATTATGGTGGCCGACCTCGATGATCTGCTGCAGCTACAACGTGAGCCATCGCATACTGAACTATAGACTACTTTCAGATCCGGGGATGTGGCGCCAGAGCACACGTTCGTGAAATGGAAGCGTTACTTTCAAATTGATAGCCCATATAAGTATGCCTGGCTAGAGAGGCTGACCCGTGCTGGACATGGGATTAGGCTCTCATTAACTGCCCATAAGGTAGCTTTAGCGGAGAAAATCTGATGAGTTTATGCTTTGCACCTGCTACAGCCACTTATTTTATTTTATTTTTTTTTTTTTTTTTTGATCATCTGCTGCAAGGCATCGACGCACTTTAACAAGCTGGTTGATCTTTCCCACGGTGCATCCGGATGGTTATCGCTGCAGCTTAGCCGAAGATCGCATGTGTGAAAAGTCAAAAACCGTCTGTTGATGTCACAAGTAAGCCCCATCTCTGAATCTGCAGCGGACGAGCTCAAGTTATCCCTGAGCTGTACGGGTCACGAGAGATCGGGGAATTTGTGCATACTGTCGGCTAAGGCGCGCGAGCCAATTGCGCGGGAAGCCTTTGCAGTGCTGCCAATAATCATGACTTAGCCCAGCAACCAGCAACTGCTCCAGCATCATCAGTGGCAGCAGCATCGGCAGCATCGGCAGCAGCAGCAGCAGCAGCATCTGATGATGATAAATGTGTCGTCTGGTCTCTGGCAGTTCACATGAAAAACACATTACGCGCCAGCGTTTCTTAATGTTCAATAATGATGGAAAAATCATGACACAAGCCTAGCCATAATGTTGATAAATCAAAGCAAATAAATATAAGTACAGACAGGGCCACAGAGCTCAATAGAAATATGCGCTTACAGTTACGGCGCATTGTTGTTCCTACATACATATACCCTAAATGAGAGCCGAACAAACCAATTTCGATCCAAGAGGAGTCAGATCAGCTAGGGACCATAAAACGCGCATGTGGGAAATAATTTAGCTAGGGTATACGCTGTGCGGCTCAGTTTTTGCGCCTGTTGACATGGCCAGAACCGAAGCAGGCACCAAAGCTATGAACCTGCGCCGTTCGGCTATATCAGCCTGCATATGCATGTGGCACGTAGCAAAAAAAATATATACATACATATATATGTATGAATAAAACAGCAAAAAAATGACTAGCAACACGTTGCCAGCCACCGCCGCAGACTTGTTGACGGCAGCTTTTGTCTTGGCTGGCTTATTATACCCTATACTTGTGGCAAATTGTAAAGGGATGTAGCGCACCTAATGTATATTTAATGCAAAAAAAAACTTTCCATAATCATTTAGACACTTGGAAATTTCTTTGCCTGTTTCAAATTTCAAGAACTTGTTGCTTATTTCATTTCATTTCATTTACTTCCATTAGAAGGTTCAAGAGAAAATAATTAAATAAGCAGATTTTTATTTCTAATTTAGCTATAGATTGTTTAATATAAAGACTGCAAACTGGTAGTCTGAAACCGGAAATCCAATATTTTTTTAACATCATGAAATCCGAAAAAAATCCGCCGAACTTTAGCGCGCATTACAAAAATTTCTTCTTTGAAAAGGCTTTTTTGGTACAAATATAGCTAAAATAGAAAAAAATAGCTGAACATATAATCAAAAGAAAATTGTAAACACAGCATAGGGTATTTGGTAGTCGGGCAATTACCTTGCACACTTAATGCTTGTCTTATCGATGCTTTTGTTATTGCTGCTGTTGTTGTTCCTGTTGCTGTTTAAGCCATTAAAATATATAGTTAGTGTTATTGCTGTCAATATGAGGTTGGCAGTGGATAACAGAGAGGGGGGCAGGGGTAAACAACAACAGCCACATGTCAGAGCCTGGCTTGTTGTTAATAATGTTGCTGCTGGCTAAGTTGGCTGATGCTCGTTTGCTGATGATATTGATGTTGCCATAATCACGATCTAATTTATTTACAAATTTGTGTTGAAATCATACGTTCGAAGTCGTGTTTAAAAAGGTTCTTTTTTAATGATTTATGCGCGCGTTGAAATGCCAAAATGTGTTTTTGAAAACCTTCTCACAGTCTTGGATGATAAGCACGCTGTGTGTGCCCCAATTGATTGGCATTGTCCAAAAGGAAGCTGATGCCAGGCGATGTCTGCTCTTTTAGCCAGGTCCGGGCACCGCTTTGAAGCGCTAATTTAGATTTATGACGCAAATTCGCAACTAGTTTGATGCGAACCACCCGGCACCGGGCAACTGGGCAACTATGGTTGCATGTGGCCCATTTGTCATGCGGCGTGCAACAGCGATTTGGCTTGAAAGCCAGGCGTGCGGACCAGGTGAGATGCGCGCCACGGCAAAAGCGAAGTCTCAGTCTGTGGGACTCAGCGAGAAATGTTGATAAATTAGTTGATTGTTGATTTCATGCAGCAATTGATGCAGTTGTTACGATAATGCTTGTACTCATACCACTGTCACTGTGCCAAGGAGAATCCCAAATAAACATATCAACATGATAAATATGCGGCCCATAAGCAACTGCAGTTATCGGACAGTGTCCGGGCTACACGCAAACCGAAGGACAAGCGCATAAATCAGTTGCCTTATTTTTTAATCGCTGATTTCCGCTTCATTGGAAACGAAAGCCGAGAGACAGGCGGCAACGGCAATGGCAACGCAATGATCAGACAAAAAACTGGTTTGCCAGTTCCCGAAGAAACTCATTGGACGGCCCTCGTACACTGCATAAAACTGCGGCTCACATGTTTAGTATTTACATTTGAATGTTTACTAAAAATTACTTTGTTTATTAAATCCACACATTTGAATTAACTTGGTTTCTTCTGTTTTTTGTTTGACGTTTGTTTTTATATTTAGCGCAAACTCTTCTGCACACTTGTTGCTCTTGTTGTTGTTGTTGTTGTAGCTCTTGTTAAACAGTAAAACTTAATTTTACAAAACCTTCGCCTCGGAGAGGTCATCCAGAGGCTTGCTTGGTGGCGGAATCTTGTACTCCGTCTCGGGCGTCTCATAGATCTTCTCTTCCTTGGGCTCGACGACAGACACATTGTCTGGCAGTGGCTTCTTGGGTCCAATCTTGTTCTTGGGATCGTACGGCAACATGATCTTGACCTTGATGCCCAGCACACCCTGGCGCAGCAGAACGTGGCGTGTGGCGGTCTCGACATAATCGTTGCACGGATCACCGGAGTGAATCATGAGTCCATCGACGAACTTCATCGACTTGGCACGCTGACCACGCAGCTTGCCAGACACAACGACCTCACAACCCTTGGCGCCGGACTCCATGATGAAGCGCAGCACACCGTAGCAGGCGCGACGCACGGCCAGACCACCGGTCAACTTGTAACGCAGCGACTCGGCCTGGGCAATGGCGCAGAGACCGCGAGTGGCGACCTTCTCGGCGTACAGTTCGATGCGGCCCGTCTCGAAGTTGAAACGCTTCTGCACCATGGCAGTGAGTTCGCGGATGCGACGGCCCTTCTCGCCCAACACCTGCTGGGTCTTGGTGGCCATGATGATAATCTCAGTGCGGGACGGGGTCACACGCACCTCAACACCGGAGTAGCCATCCTCGGCGAGCTCGCGAGTCAGGAACTCGTTCAACTCCGCCTTGAAGATACCGTCGGAGACGAACTGCAATGGCAGAAAAAAACAACAGTCAGCCAGGAAAATACCACGTCCAAAGACATCACTTGATTTGCGACTCGCTTTGTCGATATTATTGTTGTTGTTCAGAGAGCATGATTCGGGTGCTCCACGCCTGCCGCAGACGCTTGTGATTTGAGGTTATCTTTGGTTTCGCACTGTTTTGGCGACACCCTCACCGTTTCCTCACACAACTTTACGCACAAAATATCTGCGCAAATGCAGTGCACTTTTCTGTTTGCTTTTCAATGTAATTTTCATGTAATTACCTTACGTTTCTTTGAAATGTTTAGGTTCATGTTCATTTCATACGACTCGCACGGAACGTGGTCAAAAAGAAAGAAAGACAGCGACCTGCTTTACCGATAACATGGCCGTCATACGCACTGCTTTGCCAGCTGAAGGGTTGCTTAAAAAAAATTACCGATTGCTGTGCTACACAGTTACCGATGTATAGAACTTTAACATCTGTGAAAGTACCTCGTGAAAGCAAGTCCTTTTTATACCCAAAACGCCAATAATAATATGAACGCCCACTTCGTACGTAAGCTAACTCCAACATAACGTCGGATTTTTTATATTTTACTCAGATATGTAGTCTTATCGATAGCTGATTTATTAAAATCAACTCTACACATATCAATGGCACTATATTACGATTGTTGTTTGGTAGCTATGCAAACAATAGCATACAAACATATCGCCTACCACCACAACCAATATCTTATCGATTTGCATCGATAATCTTACAGCTGTATAACAAAGCATCAACCAATTGCGTATCATAATTGAAAACGAAAATAAATAACAAATCCAGCAGTGTACAATCAGGAAAATGTCGGAAATAAAGGCGTTGGAGCACGCCACACTAAAAGTGCCATACGAAATACTAAACAAACGCTTTCGATCTGCGCAGAAGATAATCGACCGTGAAGTTGACCTAGTGATGAGCGCTTCGCGTCAGGTGGAAAAGGCCTTGGACGATGACCAGCCACCCATATTATCAGATGTGGCCAAGCTGATGGGTAATGTGGCACAGAAGTTGCAGGTGCTCAAGCGCAAGGCCGATGAGAGCATTAACGACGAGCTCAGCGTCACACAGATATGCAAGCGCAAGCTAGAGCACCTCAAGGGCATCATGCCACGCAGCTCTGGCGAGGTGTCTCAGGGTTCGGTAGATCAATGGAAGCGCATTCGTTTGGATCGACTGGTCATCGAGCATCTGTTGCGCATGGGTTACTATGAGACGGCCGAGGAGCTGGCGGCACGCTCGGATTTGCGTCACTTGACCAATCTAGACATCTTCCAAACATCGCGCGAAGTGGAGGACGATCTGGCCAATCACAGCACCACTAAATGTGTGCTTTGGTGCATTGACAACAAGTCCAAGCTGCGCAAAATCAACTCAACCATCGAGTTTAGTCTGCGTGTGCAGGAGTTCATCGAGCTAGTGCGTCAGAATCAACGCTTCGAAGCTGTTAAGCACTCGCGCCGCTACTTCCCTGGTTACAAGTCCCAACTGGAGGAGATTTGTCACGTTATGGCTTTGCTGGCTTATCCAGCCGACAGCGAAGTAGAGCACTGCAAAAAATATATGGACCCCAAACGTTGGGATCAGCTGGTGCTCGACTTTCGTCACGAGAACTATCGCCTGTTCCAGCTCTCGAGCACATCAGTATTTTCGGCCGCTGTCCAGGCTGGCCTCTCGGCCTTGAAGACGCCACAATGCTACTCACAGACCTGCCGCAATCTCAATTGTCCCGTCTGCCAGGAGGATCTCAATCGAATTGCGCTTAAGTTGCCATACTCTCACTGCGTCCAGAGTCGCCTCATCTGTCGCGTCACGGGCTTGCCGCTCAACGAGCACAACCAGCCGATGATGCTGCCAAATGGACAGATCTATGGCCGGCTGGCCTTGCCGAAGATAACCAAAGAGGACGGCACCATGACATGCCCGGTAACCAATGTTAAGTTTACAAAGCCCAAAATCGACAAGGTATTTATAATGTAAGCGAACAGACTTTGTTAAATTAATCCACTATATACTATCATTATGTTAAGCCAGAAACAACCATATATATTTTGTATACCATCTATTTCTATTATATCTATGTATATTTGTAAGAAGCGCTTTAATTGTCAACAACTGCGCAATTTGAATTTCGATTACGATTAGTTAGCTCTCGTCCAAATTTGTTTCATGTCGCTGCGCCGTCGCAATACTATTGATTTTTCGACAGCGCAGTCAGCAGCAGCAGCAGCAGCAGTAACAGCAGCAGCAGCAGTAGCAGCAGCAGTATGTCGATGTTGATTCATGCTCTGTGCAACGCGGGCGACGTTATTTAATTTCTCTTAAGTGAAAACTATTCAAAATATATCAATATAAATAAAGAAAATCATATAAATAAGCAAAAATTGACGCACTTTTTCAAATTGTTTGGGTTTCCAATTTCATTTCCAACTTGGACTCTTTTAATATGTTGTTGTCATTTTCTCACTTTAGCTGCTAAAATGCAAATGAAACTGTGAAAATTTACGAATCGCTGACGCGCATCACAATAATTAATGCAGCATCAGCTTAAAAAAAAAAAACAGCTGCGTGCTCTACAGTAATAATCATAATAACAACAACAAACAGATACATAAACACCAACCCCCACAGCCAAAACCCTCCACCAACCGCTCAACTAACACCACCAAAAAAGATATACATATATACAATAAAAAAAAAAGCAACAACACAAGCCCATCTGTAACCCTAGAACCCGCTTGGAGCATTTCGTAAGATGGCTTTGGATTTTGTGGCCACGTACAAAGTGCTTGTGCTGGGCGACTCCAACGTGGGCAAGACGTGCATTGTGCACAGATACTGCGATGAGAAATACTACGACACATACATCTCCACCATCGGTAAGTGGCACACATGAACACAAACATGTGTACATATGTATACTTCCTTTGTCTGGCTTCAATAACAACATCAAACCCCATCCCTTTATCCGTCCAGGCATTGACTTCAAACAGAAGCTCATTAATCTCGATGGTGTGCCCATAAAGCTGCAAATCTGGGACACAGCCGGACAGGAACGTTTTCGTACGCTAACCACGGCCTACTACCGCGGCGCCATGGGCATATTGCTAATGTACGATGTCACCAATCTGGAGAGCTACAACAATTTGTCCTATTGGTTGCGCAACATACAGGAGAACGCCTCGCCCGATGTGGTCAAGGTGTTGGCTGGCAATAAATGCGAATGCTCGGCGACACAGCGCATGGTGGACAAAGAGAGAGGTGAAAAGGTCAGTGGGAAACTTGTGTAAAAGACATTTGTATTTATTTAGATGTATATACAAAAGGTGGCAAATATATTGTTATAATAGGTGCACAACGATCTGTATATGAACAAACTGAATATTGTGTTGCGAATTCCTATAGGATCTATGAAATATAGTAGTAGTATACATATACACAAATTTTAATTTTATGTTAAAAGCATAGTTTTAGTCTCGTAATTACTGAGTTTGATTGTAATATTTAAAAAATCAAAAAAATATATATATAAATATATAAAAATAATATATTTTTATGACATCTAGATCTTCTATTCATTAATTATTTCGTAACATAATTTAATTCCACGTCAATCAATGCCAACATGCACTTTTAAATTCAACTTAATTAATTATTCAATTCAATTTATCATTTTCAGATTGCCGAAAACTTTGATATGCCCTTTTTTGAGGTCTCATGCAAATCGAACATAAACATAGAGGACGCATTTTTATCGCTGGCTCGTAAAATACGCGAACAGCGCGAGCGACGAGTAAGTTAAAAATCAAATTTACAACCGTTTGTTTAACTGCGACCCTTATTCGACTAATTTCACGTAATCACTTCCAGGGCGACAATTTTGACAATGACGAGAAACAGGACAAGAAATCGCCGGGCTCAAACGGCCTGGGCACCTTCACCCTGGGCAGCCTGTCCGGCGAAAATCGCTGCACCTGCTAAAGAATCCCCGTCAGCAAGGCGTCCCCAAGCGCTCCAACCTGAATAAGTTGTCCAAAGTTTTTGCAAAGCATTGTACAGCTAGCAGCAACGTTTCATGTAGCCAAGTTCGTGCATGTTATTGTCAATAACGATTAAATTATAAAGGAACAAATTAATAATGCTAAAACAAAGAAAACATTTTAAATGCGTATAGTCAAGTCAAGCCTATGTAAAACGTACAGATTGTGCATTTTTTAAGATAGTCCAAGAATAGCATAATAATTTTAGCATATTCCTGCAAATACATAAATAATTGTCGATTATAGTCGCGTCATAATTTCTACATTAACTAACTTGTGTACTCGTTAAGCTAAATAAGTCTATATATATATATATATATATATATATAAAATATATTGTATAAAAATCATAAAAATAGCTATAAAGTTCTACGCAAAAAAGAAAACAAAAAACACACACATCTGAATGTAAGTCGCCTGTAACAATTATTACAATTACAAACTTTTAAAGTAAAGCAAACTTAAT
Organism: Drosophila nigromelanica; assembly: GCA_004149465.1. Classification (NCBI taxonomy): domain Eukaryota; kingdom Metazoa; phylum Arthropoda; class Insecta; order Diptera; family Drosophilidae; genus Drosophila; species Drosophila nigromelanica. Next base: position 14,850 of record SCDS01000295.1, on the reverse strand, counting down.
AATGTCTATTTATATGCTGGACTCGTTTTGCTTTGGATCTGATCAATTATACAAACATTAATGCATACCTATAACAAAAACCGATTGCTCAATTTTCATTTCAATCCAAGCCAATCACAATCAAACGAGCTGTCAATTAAGGTCCTTCAGCCTGCGGCGTGGGCAATCTATCAGCGGCGCCTAGCAACCAAATTGTCCACAACGATGAGCGTTGACATATCTCTCGGCCAGCACAATAGATAGTTATAGTTCGATTTTTGTGCCGCGCTGACAATCGTCGTGGATGATATGAAAAAGTTTCGAAACAAGGCCAGCTCCTTGCCAATCTTCAATGGACGCATTACGGATGCCACCACATTGACGACCACATCGCTACAATTGCCACTGGTCACCACACACAAGGAGCAGTCCGCCAGCCGCAAGCTCAGCCCACGCGCCCCGCCCGCTGTTTTCACCATCACCGACGGTAACACGGGCGTTGCGCCCAGCACCTCGCTGGCCGAGGCCATGTCCACTAGCCACCTGACACAGTCGCCAAAGCAGACACTGCAGCAGCTGGCGGTGCCCAAGGAGGAGCTCAGCATAGCCGGCACCGAACTGGCCAACTACGAGAAGGTGCGCGTTGTCGGCCAGGGCTCGTTTGGCATTGCCATTCTGTACAGGCGGAAGATCGATGGCCATCATATTGTGTTCAAGCAGATCAATCTGAGTGAACTGACGCCGCCGGGTCGCGATCTGGCCATGAATGAGGTGGAGGTGTTCTCCAAGCTGCACCATCCGAATATAGTCAGCTACCTGGGCAGTTTCATCAAGGACAACACCTTGCTCATTGAGATGGAGTACGCGGATGGCGGCACCCTGGCCCACATCATAGCCGAGCGACATGGCCAACAACATTTTCCAGAGCGCTATATAATCGCAGTCTTTGAGCAGATCTCCAGCGCTATTAACTATATGCACTCGGAGAATATTTTGCATCGGTAAAGGAAAGACTTCTCAACATATAGCGGAATTGATTTACTACTCTGGTTATTCGCAGCGATCTGAAGACGGCCAATGTGTTCCTCAATAGGCGCGGCATTGTTAAGATCGGCGACTTTGGCATATCCAAGATAATGAATGCTAAAATTCACGCACAGACGGTGCTTGGTACGCCGTACTACTTCAGTCCCGAGATGGTGAGTGAGTTCAAGGAGCAGTAGGAGTCGTCAATCTGTCCAACCAATCCCTTACAGTGCGAGGGCAAGGAGTACGATAACAAGAGCGACATCTGGGCACTGGGCTGCATTTTGGGTGAATTGTGCTGCTTGAAGAAGACCTTTGCCGCCTCCAATCTGTCGGAGCTGGTGACGAAAATCATGGCCGGCTCTTATACGGCCGTGCCGCTTGGCTATACGTCCGGATTGCGCAGTCTCATGGCCAATCTGCTGCAGGTGGATTCAGCAAAGCGTCCAACAGCGAGCGAAGTGTTGGTCTATTGGATACCTTTGATATTTCGCAGTCTGGGCAAGAACAAGGGGTGAGTTGGACCTACATATGTCTGGATAGCTTTAATAGCTACCTCATTACGTGCCGCTTAGCTACATCTATGAGGATAATGTGAACAGCAATGGCAGCTTGCTTGCGGCGCCAACCTCGCTCCTTGCCAGCTGCAGCAATTTGGCCATGGAGCTGCCCACCGCCCAAACGGAGACAAGGAAGCTGATGAGCGCCGAGACTGTGGCGCCCCATGAGGTTATAGAGAAACGGTCAGTATCAAAAAAAAAATTTATTGGTAAAAGGTGCTCGCTGACTGCCTGGACAGCTCTGTGCTGTACCAGTTGAAATCCTTTGGGAACAGCTTCAGCATGACTCCCATACAGCTGCCGCCCAAAGCTCTGATTGTCTGCATGGCCATGAGCGAGACCCACTTTGTGGTCATCAACGATGATGGCTCGGCCTATGCCTGGGGCGAGGGCACACACGGCCAGCTGGGTCTCAGTTCGCTGGAGACCTGGAAGCACTATCCCGGTCTGGTGCAGAGCGTGCGCAATTATCACCTGGTTAGCGCTTGCGCCGGCGACGGCTTCACAGTGTTCCTGACCCAGTCGGGTAATCTGCTGAGCTGTGGCGACAACCTCAAGTTTGCCCTGGGCCAGGACGAGCAGAAGAACTATTTCAATCCCAAGCTCATAGCCAAGCTGGCGGATGTGCGCATTGAGCAGATTGCCGCCGGCTTGAATCATGTGATGGCCCTGAGCCGCGAGGGCGCCGTCTACGTGTGGGGCACGAGCGTGTCCGGAGCTCTCGGTCTGGGCAACCATCAGCAGCAGCAGTGGGTTACCTTCAAGCTTAACCTTGACTCTTATTGATAGTCTAATCCTTGCCAGAAAACATCCACAAAAGATTCTGCTATCGCATGTAAAAAGCAAGCCCGCGAAGATTTACTGCGGCCCGGAAACATCCGCCGTGCTCTTTGCGAATGGAGAGCTGCATGTCTGTGGCAGCAACGATTACAACAAATTGGGCTTTCATCGCCCCAACAAGATCACAGCTTTCGTATGTATGGATTAACTATAGCTTAAGCTTCAAATTTCAAATATCGTTATACTCGATCACGTAATGAAAAAATTTAATATTCATATGAATATGAATGTATATACATATGTACATATCTCTTTAAATTTTAAAGCTATATGCAATTATTTTTGCAGACAGATTTCTGATGAACTTCTCTAAAGATTGCACAAAAATTGTTTGTATACGCCCACTGTGAGCGTGGCAAATCGAAAAATCTGTATATCACCCGCAGTTTTTTAGATGCACTTGTTGGATACACCCACTTGGGGCGTAGCAAATTGTTCTGGTTTTTAATTCTTATACTCGTTCACGAAGTGAAAAGAGTATATTGGTTTTGTGCAATGCCCGTCTTGCTGTCCGTCTGTCCGTATGAACGCAATTTTTTTTGCCGCCATTGAAATTTTGGATATATACTCGTATGTTCCCGCGTCAGATAAAGTGTTCAGGATTTTGGGCTGCACTCACTGGGGGCGTGGCAAAACGATAATACCAAAAATCGAGAATGGATAAAGTCCACAATTTTTAAGCTTGGCTCACCAAATTTGGATTGCGACCTAGAAATCCTGGCCATGCCCACTAGAACGCCCCCAGCCACATCGCCTCGCGAATGACGAAATCTTATACCTTCCACAGTTTTAAAGCTAGAGTATCCAAATGTGTCAAGCAAATTACTGGTCACCTCCTTTAAATATCAGCGAATTTCAAATTTCTAAAAACCGAAATTTTTCAAAATTACAATAATAGTTAAGACCGTGAACGAGTATAACGCAGTCGGTAATGCCCGACTGTAACGGTTTTACTTGTTTTTTTTTGATTTAGAAAAAAGTGCAACTGCCCTACAAGGTGCTCAAGGCGTGCTTCTCATCCACGCACTCGGTGTTCCTTATAGAAGGCGGCTATGTCTATACCATGGGTCGCAACAAGGAGGGACAACGTGGCATACGCCACTGCAATCCAGTGGAGCAGCCCACGCTGGTGGATGCAATACGTGCCCGTTACATTGTGGTTGGATGCTAATCAGCAAATGCTGTCACTATTGGATATTTACAATAGTAACTTTGCGTATTCACAGAAGGCTAACTGCAATGATCAGTGCACCATTGTTGCCTCGGAGGACAATATCATTACCGTGTGGGGCACACGTAATGGCCTGCCCGAGATCGGCTCGAGCAGCAGTGGCCTGGGCCTGGAGGTGTGCACACCCAATGCGGAAATGGAGCTGGGCAACAACACGGCTGCTTTTACCAATTTCCTGGCATCGGTCTACAAGTCGGAGTTGATCATGGAACCTGTCGATATATTGGCGTGAGTTGGGGTTTCTTAAATACCAAATTCCTTGAAGCTATAAATCTTGCTCTGCGCAGGTTGTACTCGTCCAAGGAGCAGTGCGAAAGAGGCTACTATGTACAGGTGAATGATGTATTCCCACTGGCACACAGCGTACTGGTCATGGTGGAAACCACCACACCATTAATATCCTCCTTTGAAGGCTAACGACACAACCATATCCTGCCTAATCCTTAAACGAATTCTTCTTTGTAATTTCTGTGCATTATCTTTAATGTATAAACGTTCACTGGTAATAGCCACGCTTGCCAGCCTCTTCCACGATGGTTTGCACCGCCGCGAAAGCCTCTCGCGCAGTTGGCTCAATCTCCTTGGCCGAGAGGATGAACAGTTCCTCGCTTTCGGGTGGGCCGCGCAGCTCGAAAGTATAGGTAATCGGCACCTTTAGTTGGCTGTGGACCCAATCTTTGGAGCCGCCGCTTGACGGATAGATGGTCTCGTATATACTACCGCTCTTGTAGACGCGTCCGCTGAGCGATTTTATGCGTGCGGCGGCCAGTTGGCCGATCTCCTTGAGGTCTGCGTAGTTCTCCACGCGCTCTGCCGTGTGTCCGTACGGGAACATGATGAGCTGGGAGTAGCTGTGCAGCGCCAGATACGTGCGTATGCGCTCCGACTGGATATGCGTCTCCAGGAATCGTATGATGCGTTGAGTTTCCAGCTCACTGGCCGCAGCTGGTCCAGAGAAATCATATTTACAGGGATTCCCGCTGGCGCCCGTTGTGTTCCAGCTGAGGGGAAAATTGCGATTCAGATCGACGCCGCGGCAGATGCCGAAGAGCTGGCGATTCTTGCGCCACATTCGATCCCCGGTGAAGGTGTACCGATAGCCATCCGGATTGACCGTCGGAAAGATCAGCCAGTTGTGCGAGCGGGCCAAGGCCTGCACGGTTGGATCCGTGGAGTGCAGCAGCTGATCAATGAAATAGGTTGCCGTTGCCGGCGCAATCCACTCGCGTGCGTGTATGCCACTTTCTAGGAACACACTCGTCACATTTTCCCGGCCAAAGGCTATTTTCACACCCTTGATGGGCAGTCCTTGGGTGCTCAGGCCCATGTCCAGCAGTTGGACCACATCTGGCTGCTCACGGGCTAGCTTCTCGAGCCACTCGTAGATGTTGCTCAGCTGAAAGAATCGCTTCCAGTCAAACTGATCTGCCGGCGTGTTCTCTGGCGCCACCTCCAGGTAGTTGGCATCTATGAGCTCCTGAAAGTTGTATGTCAGAATGCGATGGCTCACGTTGTAGCTGTGTAGCAGATCATCGAAATCGGCCACTTTGGGACCGGTCACCATGATGGTTAACTTCTGGCCGGGCACGCGCGCATGTCCCATAAAACCGAGCGAATCGCTTGCATCCTCCAGCGCCTGAAGAAGCTCCACCTGTGAGGCCGTGGCCAGCTCCACATTGTAAATGCGCGTGTGATCGTAGCGCGCCTGTGCGGCAGGAGCTGCGGCTGCCTGAGACTCAACTCCCAAAGCACATTGATCGGACTTGATGCAGTAGCTAGCAGTCCAGACACAGGGGCTGATCACCACCAGGCCCAGCAGCAACGAGAGCGCTAACATCTTTAATCCGGAATAGTCAAAATAATATTACTTTCCGATTCAGCCCTCGCCACGTAACGTAACCTTTGAGAGCAGGTTTGATTGTATATGTAAATACCTGCATACATACATATATTCTTTAAGTCTGTACGAAAGCAAAGCAGAAAAATAAAGCAGAATACAGCAAAGATAGACCTATAGTACAATACTCATAATTGTGTTTTTTTTTTAATTTTAATCTATACAAAAATATTTCATTTAATGAGAGCAAACGACTTGTTTAATTGCCGTAAACATATTCAAAAAAAGGAAAAAACGTTTACAGATAATACAGCGAAGCTGATAATACATAAATGTATGTATTTCAATTTGAACATAGCTTTGTATTTTTTGTGAACATGTTTTTCTATGAGCAGACGATCTGTGAATTAATTAAATTGATAACAGTACATCAAATAAAATGAACATTTAAGCACAAAAATACCCTTATATACTAATAAAATATATAATATTTTTCAAATATTTCCGCGTAATTAATCGCTGCATTTCTATCAAAAGCAACTCTGTTTACGAATATTTGTTAAATGCTGGTCACACCAACAGCTGTTTTATTAATAATAAACACCAATGGAATCTCAATTTGATAATACAGAGTGAGTAGGCTTAAAGAAACAATATTCGGCGGCTAAAAGTACTGTTTTTAACAGCGAAAACTATTGGACCCGCTCCTCGAGAGCAGCCTTCAGCTTTGACGACGAAGATGATATTGACCTTGGCGATTTTGGCGCCAAAACGAACTCGGGACAGGCAAGCCAGAGCACCAAATGGGATAACAGTGCAATTTTCAATGACGACACTATTTCTGAGGCCAGTTTTGATAACAGCGCCGCGTTGGGAACACTAAATCATCTCTCTATCAAAGCCATACTGAGCGAAGAGGCGCTCAAGCTAGTGCTACAGGAGCAATTACTGGACGATCACGTCATGCCCAAGGGAGTTACTCCCGAGGAGGAGCTAAAACTGCTGCGACGACAAATTCAGAGCACACTTTATAGCCCCAATCTGGAGGCGACTGCACAAAAGCTGCTGCATGGCAAGGTGGCGCCACTGGAAATGTTCAAATCGTTGCAGGAGAAGCAACAATTGCTGGACACGCTGCTAACCAGCGGCGGCGATGCCGTCATCGGTGTGCTGCTGTTCCTCAAGCGTACGCTGAACACTACCCAGTTCCATAGCACACTGCAGCAACGGCCGAAGGCGCTGGAGCATTATCTCAGCTATCTGCGACAGAGCGGTGACGTCAGCCACTATATTGACGTGCTTCAGCGATTTGGACGTCACCAGGAAGCAGCGCTTCGGCAGTTTCAGGCAGCCATGTCCTGCAGTGAGTTGACCACGCGCAAGCAGCAGCTGCAGCGATTGATCGATGCCTATGCGACCGCTGGCGTAGGCATCATTCCACTCTATGAGCAGGTCTTTCATGCAGCACTGAAGATGCAGCTGATCAAGGAGAAGGAGCCTGTTACTGGCCTGGGCCAACAGTTTGGGGATGAGCTCACGCCCGTTGAGTTGCTGTACGTGTGCTGCGCGCAGAACAAGAATTGGAAGGAACAGGACATGCTGAAACCCACCTCACCTCAGCGGTTTGCTGCCGATCAGGAAATCTCCCCGGCACAATATGAATGGACTGCGTTAAATGAACGCGCCCATGCCCAAGCCTATGCGGATTTGGAGTGCATATTTGAGCGCGTATCCAGTTGGCATCCGCTCAAGTCGAAGCAGTTTCACATAAGCTTCGATTTAACGCTAGCGGTGCAGCGTCTCTTTGAGCTGCAGGCGCCCTCGACTGTGCTACAGCTGTTTCTCTCCAAGATGAGCAACAATCCAGAAAAGTTGGCTCTGGCTCAGCGTGTCAAATGTATTAAGGCGGTCATTGATGCCATGGTCAGTTTGAAGCAGCAGCAGGAATTGCAGCAACTCAAGGAAACGCTGCCCCAACGATCCGAGGAGCAATTTTATTGTGAGAATGCGCTCAAGTCTCTTCAAAGCAAACGCTGGACTACAGACAATATTAAACTAAAGCTTTAGAAGGCAATAAAACTTTTGTATAAATGTTATTTTTATTACCTTTTGTTAATTATATGTAAGTAAAGACATACAACTATTAAATTTATACTTTTATATATGTTTTAAATAATCGCAAATCACAAGCTGAATATCAATTTAAAATGTTTGTGTGGACTAAGGAACGGTTGCGGTAGACGACCAGCTTAGTGTAATCTGTTCTTTTAAACACTTTTGTGTTGTTTCTTTTAATTTTTAAATTTTATTGAGTAAACAAAAAAAGCGTGTAAAGCCAATAGCAAACAAAGCACTACAAAAATTAAATTCTTTAAACATTTTGTTTGCCTTAAATATTTTTCTTAAATAACATCGCTATAAAAGCTATTTATATAAATATGCGTAGAAAACCGCAAACAACAATTATGTAATTAAGTATAAACATGTGTGGGCGGGTAATAGACAATAATATGTAATATTTACTTATGTGTGTGTGTGTGGATGGACACGGCAGATGATGCCATTATTGATCTTTGGTTTCCTGCTTGAACTGACAACAAATCGTAAAAACTTCAAATTACAAACATAAAAAAGAATGAAACACGTTTCAGAGTTGAATGAAAATTAACTAACAAAATTCAAAGCAAGAACCGCAAGTCCTCCGACCGACGCCACTGACCAGAGAGCCAGAGCCAGTGCTAATTGCTGCCACTGGCATCGTGATCACAATAACTAAGCAGTCGCTGGCAGAGGATCGTCTTAAACTTGACCGTGAAACTATCAAAAATGGCATCGGTGTCCTGCAGAGCACTCACCGCCGATTGATTGCTATCCGCCGCTGCAATTAGGGACTTGAACTTCCGATTGAGATTCTGTTCAAGTGCCGAATTATTGTTATTAAAGTAAAATACATATGCCAGCTCTAGAAGATAATAATCCAGATCGGACATAAAGTAGCGCTCACATTCGAGCATATCGAACTTGTGCTCCAGGAAGTGTACACACATGTGATAGATAAGATGCTTGAGATCTGAGCGATGCAGGGGCACATAGCCCGTGTCCTTGCTGAAGTACTCGAAGAGCTTGAGGGTACGTTGGGCGTTGTCGCAGCTGCGCAGGCACAGCTGAAAAGCCTCCACGAATCTAAAATTGAGCATACAAATCCTAATGCGATACTCGTTACGCTGCTCGCGCGAGCATTCGGCTATTTTATCCGGATTGTACAGTCCATGGAAGGCGTACAGGCAGTAGTGTATATAGTGGCGCAGCGGTTGCAATGCAGCCACATCTGCACTCTCCGAGCTGGGCGTACAGGTGCTGGCATCGTCTCTATCTCCGAGTAGGGCAGCGGTATTACTTGGCAAGCCCCCTGTTGCTCCTTGATTTGGCAACGGTAAATAGCTCTGCTCTTCCGGCGAATAGTCTAGGTCTAGAGAGCTGTTTGCATCGCCCAACTGCGGTGCATTGAATGAGTAACTAGCATCATTGTGGCTTAGATTCTCCAGGCTGCTCAGTAAATCATCCGAGTCTTGGCCAGTGACCGCCTGCTCCGTGCTGGACTTGTAGTTAAGCGTATCGGGCGAGTAGCGATGCTCAAAGTTTATGTTAGCCTGCTGTAAGAAGTGCGGTTGATATGGCGGCATCACCTTCAAATAACGCACTGGCTCCTGGTCTAGCCGAATACGTGGACGTGGCAAATTAATCTCCACAGGCGCCTCAACGCATTGGGTCTCGAAACGCATCAGCCGCTTGGTGGTAGGTAGACACACCACGCGCTGTCGCATGCGGTCCAAGCTGGCGCCCAAATCGCGACCACACTGCCCGTTCGAGTTGCCACCGAAGGCCTTGACAATGTGGTCGGTGGTCATGACAAGAGTGAAATCTGCGCCGCAATCCACATACATGGGCCTCTCGATGCTGTCAATGGGCGATGGTTTTAGTACGGCACGGCGGTCCTTGTCCTCAGTGCCCAGCTGATGCTCTAGATTCTTGCCCCATGTATACAGCGTGCACGTGGACGATATCAATGCAAAATGAAACAGTCCGCTGGAGATCTTGGGATAGTAAAATAGTCATAAGTTTATATTAACTTTAACTAAAGGTAAGCGGACAAACCTGTAGTATCTGTCCAGCCACTTCGCTGGTATCCACTAGATGTGGCTTCATATGCTCCATTGGATCCGGCTCGCTGGCTAATTGTGTAGCTGCAGATGCAGTCGCTGCCGGCATTGGCTCTGTGTTTGAGGTTAATGTTGTGCCAATATTTTCGCTAGCATCCGATGGCACAGCCTCATTCTCGGCGGACTCTTTGGTTTCTGCACTGGGTTTGGGTATAGCACCGGCCACAACCGCTGCATAGGACGTGGTCGGCTCCACCAATGTGCTGCTGTTGTTTGGTGCCGGCAGCAGCGTTTCCTCTAGTCGTCGGCTCAGCATTTCACGCTGCTGATTCTCCTCTAACTTCTGCTTAGCGTTGGCACGACGCTTAATTTGATTGGCCAGACGGAGCGCCTGTGGCGAACTGCCCCAGGTGTACATCCGTTCCTGTTCATCTACAGCTAACTGAAACGCAAAGAAATAAGTAACTCTTGTGCATAATTATCCGATTTACTTACATTTGTAAAAAATTTCGTGTGTATCAGTCTTAAGCTGCATTCGCCCAGATTCAAGCGCAATGGCAGACTCGTCTTCGTATCCTGACTTTGCTCAGTATTTCCAGTGCCCAGTTGGCCAAAATGGTTGGAGCCAAATACGAAGAGTTCGTTACTACTATGATTAGCCTCTACGTAGTTATTCTGGGTTGCCTGGCACAGCACCAAACTGTGCGCATGCCCCAGCGAAATTTGTATAATTTTCTGTGAATGAAAAATTTAAACGAACTTGCATAAAGATTTCATTATATTTTTAATTTAAACTCACCTTGTATTTAAAGAAACTGACTAGTTTTGGTGTTGCAATGTTCTCGCAGCTACCATTGCCCAGCTGACCATAGATGCCCCAGCTAAAATATATACTCTTAATGATTATCTTAATAGTATTAGATAATATATCATACACACCCCCACATATAGAGCTTGCCATTCGCAACAGCTGCATTATGATATTGACCCGCCTCCAGCATGGTAATATTCATGCCATCCAAAGCTGTTACCAGCATGGGCTGTAGCGACATTTGCATTTGCTGTCCAACGCCAAGCTGGCAGAGATTATTGTTGCCAATGGCATACAGCTATGAAAGACATGAAATTAAAAGTAACTGCCAATAGTTAGAGCCATACGACCTACGCCATTATTGGTGAGAATGAGTGTATGCTGGCGTCCACACTTCAGCGCGTGCACTTCCAAATTAAGTTGTGAAAGCAGCTCCAAAGTCTTCACAGCATGTGCAGGTTCCGGTGGTTCTAAAAAATATGTATACAGTAAGCATCACAAACTGTTAATATATATATAATAATAAAAAGCTCACCTGTAGACTTCTGAGCACTATAGCAGCAGGGCACACCGCTAGAGCCCCAAAAATAAGCGACGCCATCCACAACGCAGGCGCAATAAGCACAACCTGCCGAAATTGGCTTGAAGCGTGACGATTCAATTGCAAACTAAGGTACACACAATATTTAGCTAAATTTGTTGTTTAACATATGTTGCCAACACTTACCTGATTGTCCTCATAGTTAATGCGGAAGTTCGATAAAGCATTTACAATCGAATCGTGCTTAACGCGTTGTGATTCCATATGTATGAGCACTGCCAAATAAGTTTCGATTAGGCATTTGCAAAACTCAAAAATATGTTCATTATTGTCATTGTTGCTGGAGCTGCTGCTACTGTACGAAACAATAGGACGCAGTGATGCCGCAAAAGGATTAAGTTGACTGGCAAGACGCTGCAAACAATAATTGAAATTTGAATAGGGAACATGTTTAATTTGGCACACACTAAATAACTAACCTGTAGTACACAGGGCCTAATATGTTCCAGTTTATCTTGTATAAAGCTAAAGTAATCCATTGACACGAGCGGCAAATATGTGATTGTCTCCATAAATATGTTATCGCTCAGATTGTACAGACAGACATTGAGCTCATTGTACCAGCCGAACTCCTGGGCAACAACGCTAACCAAAGCATTGAAAGTGTCCAGACACACACCACGGACTTTTGCCAATATTAAAGCTGCCGAAAAGAGTCCGCTTTGGCATAGCACAATGCTAGTCATATTGGTGTGATACTTTGTGTTAGTCACCAAAAAGTTCCTGAAATTGTAGGTCATATTAATTAATACATGTGTATATTAAACATATTAAACAAAACTCACCACAAGGGCAGATAGTTCTTATCGTTCACCGCCTTCTCGGCCAGCGTTATTAACAGCAAATTGGCTAAATGAAACTGTGATGAGGGTGACATTTGCAATGCGCTAATTGACTCATCCACGCCATAGCGGTAGTCGCTGCAGGACGCTCCAGTGTTGACCACAACGTCCACAGCCTTCATTTTCATTGGCAAAATGCCGCGCACATCTTCCGAATGTCGATAGGTAATATCCGATAACAGGGTTTTCAGCAGCGAATGGCACAAATAGCGGGATCTCAAAATGTACGAAGACTTTAAAGCCATGGCGCTCAACTGCATCAGCGCATAAGTGTGTCCATACATGGCCAGCTTGAGTGCAGTACGAATGGGCTTTACACGAGCCACATTGTACGTAATTAACGCCTGCGTAATCTTCTTGCGGCGCAATAAATAATCCCCCGCGAACTCGATACAGTGCTCGAAGGATAGATCAAATGTGTTGCAAAACTCTCGGCACTGATTCCACTCACTTAGCAATGCTGCGTCCAGAAAAAGTTCAAATGGTTCCTTCCTATAAAAAAAAAACAAAGTTAATAAAATAAAGTTTACATGGTATTCATACGTACTTGAGCTGTATGGTGTAGACGTTCTTATTGGTTATAACATAGCATGGATCATAGTTGATCTTGGGAAACTCGCCCTGCATAATTTCCATTTGGCGCAATGAAAATTCATTGCTACTATCTGCCGATTCGTAGAACTGCACATAGTCCATTGGTGTGTGTATGTCCTTGATCTCAAATGCCTTTGACTTTTCCTCTTTCGTCAAAGCTCCGATATTGTTGTTGTTGCCAGCGTGACTCCGAAACTGTGCCATTTGATACAGTTGAAGCACAGTCTCCTGTTCGAAGCGAAATAGCGCCAACTGCGCCTGTTGATTGAAGGGCTGTGCCATTGAATTTCAAAACCCAATCATGAACATTGTGTAATAAGTAAATAAATATGAATACTTACATCAACATCGGTGGTATGCAACGAGGCCATGGCGCTGCTGATGACGCTCACCGCATTAATGGCATTGGTGGGCATTTCGCTGTGATCAATGCTCGATGCGCTTGTGGTTGTTGCACTTGTCTCATCGCTCTTTTGTGTGTTACCCGGCTCCATTTGCTCCAATTTCTCGGTGTCCGCATCAAGACTCTCCTTCTCGGTGTTCGCCACCATCGGCTCCTCTAGCGATGTGGCCGCCGTAGAGGCGTTTGATTCACTGCGACTGTTCAGATCCACATACTGTATAGCATACAGTAGGTTTGAGCTAATTAGTATGTCCAAGCAGTGGTTGGGTATCTTGTACAAAAACAATGGCTTTAAATTAATATCGATGCTGTGCACCGTCAGGCTGCAGCTGGTGCTATGCAGGGCGCTCAACAGATAGGTGTTACGCAGGTTCTGTATGGTATAAAACGAACCATTTGTATTGCCCAGCGGTTCCGGGGTAACCGACGGCGAGTCCATAATGGCAAATGTACCCATATGGGACTCTGGCATGACTGCAAGAAACCATTAACCATTAAAACCAATTGGAAAACTAAGTATTTAAAATGTTACCGATACGTACACTCATCTATTTTCGCCCGCTGATCCGACAAACGCATTTTGATAGCCTGTAACTTCTTAGAGCCGAGGCTTTTGAGTGAGGCAAGGCGCGCTCGTGTGGCTGGCAAAATGCCATCGAAGCTATTGACCCCCAACTGTTGTTGCTGAAAGCGCAAGCCGCTGACTTCGCCATAGGGTGGAGGTGACGGTGGCATTTGTGGGTTGGCATCACTTGAAGCCAATGAAGATGCCGCATCGGACTCGGCTCCCGTTGCGGCGAGTGGAACTGTTTGTGTGCTTGACGCAATTTCATCGCTGCTAGGCGGCGCAAAAACATCCTCCTCCAGCTGGCTGCTGTCCGAGGCCGGATCAGAACTGTTGCTCTGCCGTGCATCACTGCCGCTAACATTTTGATGCTTTGAATGCACCGACATGACAATCTGCCAGGCGCCTTCACGTGTCGTGGGCGAGCTATCACCAGGATAAACATACTTGATGGCCTTTTGCTCGAGCAGCAGTTTGTATTGTTCCTTTAATGACGATGTAATCTGCAGTTGATAATAAAATGAATCAGTTAATTTGTTTGTGCTTAAATTATAAATAAAGCTTACCAGCAACATAACCCCATCGAAGGTATTGTCCTTGCAAATTGTCAAACGCACCACGGAACCTTTCTGAATCGATGTGCTGGCTATCATAGGACAATTTGGGCTAAGGCCAACAAAGCATATGGAACCATCCGAGTAGCCGATGATAGCACGATTTAAACCATAGTAGGTTTTCCACCACACGACAGACAAGGGATACGGACAGGTCTTCGATGCCATAAAAGACGTGGCCATTACTTGGCTGTTGCCTGTGGGATCAAAGGGCGCGAGTTGCCCTTGGACGGACTGTTCAGCAGCTGTCGCCATCGAAGGCCCGTTAGCTAACATATGCTCCGGCAATTCGTGGCCCAATGGTTCCTCATCCAATACATCAGCCTCTTTGTCCAGCTTAACATGCTGCAACTGCTCAGCCAAATGTTCCACATTCTGCTGCTGCTGCTGCTCGAGTGTTTCGCCAAAGCCCGTAGAATGATTTGGACATTTCTTTGAGTTGGGACACTCATGGGGGCCAACAAACGGTATGATGTAGGATGTCACCTGTGTGGTGCTGTACAGCGAACAGGCGACCAGATCGTGCGTCTTTTCGACCAGAGACAGGGCGGGCACAATGTGCAGCGTATTGTCGAAACCTGTTGATATGTGGGGCATGGTTAGAGTTGGGTTCAGTAACACTTCATTGGACGCCAATCAAAACAAAATAAGCCAAAGAAAATCAATAATGTAAATCGTGCACATACGCCCACACTTGCACAACGGGCCCCTACACTCCCACCCCCCACCAAAAACCAAAAAACAAAAAAATATAACTTTAGTACTCACCACCCACACCACCCCCAAC